>DWGR01002689.1:0-13273 GCA_018247715.1 Heliconius burneyi | reverse complement strand
TATATATATTAATATGTATTGTAAATGTATTTATATATATTTGTATGCATTGTATGTATGTGTGAAATTTGTAATTTAATAGTTGTGAGTTTAGGAGGTGTGTTGTTGTAATGTTGTACTTTGAATTTTAAAATATGGTTAGTTAGATTAGTTTTTTTCTTGCTTTTAAAGTTCTTTATTATCTTCATTATGTTATCAAAATTAATGATAATATAATTTTAAAGTACTAAATTGTTTTTCAATTAATATGAATATTACTCGAAATACTTTTTGTCTGTGTATTTATTTATTAGAAGCATGAAATTCAGAGTACTTTGTAATTGTTTCATATAAAGTACAAAATTATTATTATATTGAAACAGAAAAATGTTTTAAAAAAAAAGTAACATAATAAAAGGTTTAGCTTCACAATATTATAACAACAAACATCCACAATACTCTACGGAATATAAACGCAAAGTGTTGAAAAAGACATGTAAAGTGGGGAACGGACCAATTGTATGTGTCGGAAAGATGAATTAAGCCAAATGTTACCAGCTTTTAATATGTATATTTCCTTTTAAATTTTAATAAATCGTAATGTAAGCACAAATAGGTGTAGTGTTACCATTACATAGATGCCGGCCTACATTTTTTAATATTAAAATATAGCAACCGTTTATTTTTATTTACTTTTTTTATATAAAAGTGAAAAGTTTTGTCCGAAAGGTTTTTAAAAAATATTCCATATTTTTTCAAACCAGAGTAGGGACCATAGAGCTTAATATATGTTTGCGTGACAAAAGATTTTACTTTTTTATTTATGTATATAAAAAAATGTGTTGAGATATTTCTTTTTAAACTACAATTGTAAATAATCTGTACTTTTTGTTGTGTCATTTTGACAGGCAAACATAAATGGCGTCTTTTATATACAACCCTCTTAATTGTTTTAAAATGAATTATATATTATATTCTTATATAAAATGTACAATTTCTGATAATTATGTAATTTATAATCAATTTTTGACTGTTTGACTCTTGAGCATTTGAAGTATTCAATTCAATGAGTTTTTTTTTATTTCTAAGCTTTTTTCGTATTAAGCCAAATATTAGCCAAAGTGTTGAAATTGTTAGTAACATTTTTAAACGTTTTAAATATAGATAAATGTAAATAATTTTTAAATATTGTTTTTTTTTAAATTTGTTGTACGCTCTATACAGATAATATTTACGGTTAAAGCAATAAATGTGTACCTGATGTAACGTAAATAACAGAAATTTATTTATTTAAAAAAAATATAATCAGTGTTAATATAAAATAATAATATTTTTTTTTAAAGTTAAAATGTTTTTTCATAGCAGAATAATTTTTAACCTTTGCCATGTTTATATTATCTGTATGGTATATTCAAATACACAAGGTAAAATTAATTAAAGAGACATTATTATTAAATCTTATTTTATTATAATATAAGTGAGCACTTTAGTCTCAATAGATGGTTACATTTATAAGAAATGCCTATAATACTATATTTAAGTAACATTTTTAGTTTCCTGCAATAAAATATAATTATGAATATTATTTTCGTTGATTTAAGTAAAAAAAAATAAAATCCTGAAGCGCTTTTTTGACAAATGTGTAAAGAATTACATATCTACCAGTTGATGTGGCTGCGAAGTCAATTTTCGAGATAATATAAAAAATTGTAGATAAATAATTGTATTGTATTGTATAGTCGTGCACTATTGTCGTATATTTTATGAGGAGACGGAACGCTTTCTAGGCTTACTCGATCTAGATTTTAATATAAATGCTAAATATTTTGTAGTAATGAATAGAATAGACATGTCGTGCTCGACTGTACATTGCTTTTGAAATGTCAATTTTTGTAATTTATCATCGTATTGGAATATTATCTGTGCTTTTACTTTTTTTTTAATAAAATTGTGGTTTGTTTTTGTTACGTCTTTTGATAATATTTCAAACGATCTGTGAGAGCCCTTGATTGTTTAATTGTGTCTTGTGTATTGCTTGTAAAACACCTACATATCAAAATGACAAATAATAATTAGTTATATTACATATTATATTGGGATACATGTCTTTTACGCGGAACTCAGGTCAATTTCTTACTAGTCTTTATTTTTTTAATGATATTTGGTTTGTTTTTTATTCATTTGTATGTTTTCTTATTATAAATATTTATCATTTATACTTCTCTACTCACTTGTTGTCCATTTTACAAACATTTACTTACATTCACGCTATAGATGAAAAATATATGTGTATGGCAACATTAAGTGGAAAGTACATTTTAAAGCACATTTCTTTTTTAATATTTCCATATACAAAAATATAGCAACATTATTACGTCAAAATGACACTTGTAATACAATTTTTCGTCTATACCGTCTTTATCTCGGAACATGCGAACTCAAATAAAATATTTGCTTCTAGCTAATGGCGATGGTGAAGAACACACACACACATATCAAGACGGACGGCACACAAACACACTGGCACACGAGAAAATACGGTTAACGGCCATTGCTACACAAAAACACAAAAAACATGAAAAAAATGTTGAGTATTATGTATGAAAATGCAAAAATGCAAAAAAATAAAAAAATGGTATGATATCGATAAATAAAGCAATTTCTGACTAGCTTATATAATACTCAAGTTAACGAGTTTTTTTAAAAAAGCAATGGCAACATTTAAGAATTCCTTATTTATATTTTTTGTGATTTAATTCACTCATAAAGACATTAACATATAGTTAATATTAGACACAGTTTTCAAGTAACACATTTCCATTTTATTTTCTTTTTCTTTTTTAGTTTTATTATTTTTTTATTTTTGTTGGGCTAGCCCCATCTGAATGCGGACGCATTTTATTATCAACTTAGGTTTTTTAAGCATTATTCCCATTATGAATTAATTAGAATTAGTTTTAGTTTTCTATTGCTTAGTATTGTCAAGTTTTTTATTAAACATTTGGATTTTGAATTGGAATTTTCAAAATGGTGACGCAACTTGGTGTAAAAATTTTTTTGGTTTATTATTATTTTTTGCGTAAATAATATTTTTTTTAATAAAATAAAAAACTGTGGTATATGGTAGAGGTTTTTATTTCTTTTTCTTAACTTTTTAGTCTTAGATTTTTTTTTGCAATGTGCATGTTACAGGATTTGCATGTGTATTCGCGTTAATGCGTTTTTTTGTTTCGATCAGTTCTAAGAACCAAAACAATTGTGTAACTGTAAGTAATAGTTTAGCACTCTCTAGGCTAGTTACTACTAGTGTCATTGCGATGTCAATTATATTCGACTAGTGAAAATTATGACAGTAACAGATTTTCTATAAATTTTTCGTAAAAATTTAATAAAAAAACGTGGCGTATATAATTAATAATAATGCCCGCACAATCATGTTCAAAGTTTGTCGGCTTAACACGTGTCTTTTTAAAAGTTTATCATATTATTCTTCAGTTAAATTAAATAGCCGGCAAAGTTTGGATATTCCGGTTATTAGATGTAGATTTTTAATGGACGCCATGTCACGCTATATTTCCGTTCTTTCTAGAATATTCTAATAGATTGTTCGTACAGTGTGAATTGTCTTAGCGTGTCTATATAGCTGTTTATGATATGCCCTTTCATACTAACTGTGTACGTCTTCTAATGCCTGAGTTTTGTAACAGATTAGGGAAGATGTTAATGATTTAATTTCATAGCGTAAACAGTTTTATAGTGTGGGCAATTAAAAAAATAATAGTCCTTTAAAATAGCTGAATAAACAATGGTTATCAGGTAAATAGATGCATATCTTTTTCTCTAGAAATATTTTCAAATAAATAAATGTTTTAGCGTTAGGACATTGGTGTCGTGATAGCTTATTTGTGTTGGATGTATATAAGGAAATTTGTTCAATTTGTTCATTCAATAATTTTATTGTAAGTGCTCTAAAAATTGTATGGAGGATTTATTCATATGAAGAAATATTGTAAAATTTTACATGATAAATGATTAAATAAAATAAACTTTAGGATTTTCACAGTGTTACACTAGAAACTGGACGTACCACGCTCAATGTAACATCACACACACGAGGTCTTGTCTGAGAACAGAACATGAACAGCACTAGCATTTTACATACTTTAAGATAATGTAACTTTTAATTTTAGTTTGTTTTTATTGCATTGGTATTAGGTATAGTACATAGTAAACATTAAATACATGTCAACACAAAGCCTCTTTCATTTCAACACTACCGTAGCACATTCCCAAACACAAGCTTTCTTAATCATAACTTACATACAATTTAGAAACTGACATTGTATTTTCTAAGTCATTTCAAATTTATCTTTTATCAAAAAATATTGAAAGTTTTATAATTTTAAAATATTAAATTTTCCTTATCAAAAATGCCAACAAATGACTTATTTCACTTCTAATTGCCTAACACTACAATGAAATTTCTTCACGATCAACAATAATGTGACTTTTTTATATTATATTCAAAATTCAGTAGAAACACCATTTCATTATTACGACGTGCCATTATTATATTTGCTCAAATATATATTTACAAATTAAAGTAAGTATAAAGTTGTTATTTGTGACGCCACAAAGAAATTTTAGCCGTAAAGTTCTTTTTGCACCTAAATTCATGTATAAAGTATGAATAAAAGAAAATATAAGTTGTAAATAGTAAAATATTGCGTTATAAATTAGTTTTCCTTTTATTGTAAAGTTTATGTAAATTATATTTAATGTTAGGACGCTGCACGTAAGACGCGAAAATGTAAATTGTATAGAAATAAAAAATGTTTTTGATTGATCTGTAGTTTTTTTGTGTAACTAAAAAATCGGTAAAACTAATTATTATAACAAGCTCTTACCCATTTTATTTTTCTAAAACTTGAGTTATAATCGTTTTAAAGAAAAATTCAAACATTGTCGATTATGACATTCGAAACTGCCGCGTTCGGGTGACATCACTTTCCCGCCTTTCTTATTTTGACCATAGACTATAAGAATGTTAGCAACTTGCATGCCGACACGTTTTATAAATTATATTCAAATAATGCAAAGAGCAAAAAAATTAACAAAAACTTTCAATAATTTTATTTGTTTGGGTATTTCATTAATTTTCATTTGAAATTATTAAGGTTATCTGTTTTTACTTAACTAGATACTTACTAATTTAGCTACAATACTAATAAACGGGTATAATTTAGACGATCACCAGAAATATTTTTAATATCCTAAGTCTAAGCACCAAATATAATTAATTGCTCAAAAAAAAATAAGTTGACTTTACTCCACATGCTGAGCACGGTGGGTAGACCTGGGCGAAAATATGTTGCGCGAAATTTTGCGACAGTTTCTGTTCTGTCCGCACGCGCTGGGTTAGGCTATTCTATGGAATACATCTTGGCACTGATGACTACAAATATAATTATCACTAAACTACTACATCGTTGGGATTATCGTATCGTCCACAACGCTCCTGCAAAATTTCAGAGTTGTAGTTTCAATGGTCTAGGAGGAGTAGCATTACTACGACTGGCACATTTTTGGCCAGTAAGAGCTTCGCTACGCTTAGTAAAAAAGGATCTTAAAGTATGATTGATATTTTATAGCAGTCAATAATAAGGTATATTGGATTTATTTATTAATATTTTACGAAATATTAGTGAAATATTTATTTACGCTTGTATTTCCATTTCCTCGCTCTGGTGTCAAGGCAAAAGCGCGGCGTCGAGTTCTGCAACTAAACACGCTATGCCTCCAGAATTGTACAGAATATGGGGAACGGAGTCTCTTAACATTCGATTCCCTCTGCCTACCCTGCTCTGTGCGGGATTAAGCGTGAAGCTGTTTTTAGGAAACGTAATTGGGACCATTTCTGTAAACGTTTTTCCATTTTTGTAAACGTTTAGAAAGTTTATTGGCACTAAAATAAGAAAAATTTTGAGTGGGGTTTAAACATGTCTTAATCAACTGTCAGTTCAGAACTTATAATAGTTGTGATTTGGAATGCTTTAATAGTGCCTAAGTTTCCTGAGCTAAATATTTAAGGTTTTAAACAGTACCTAGAAATAAATAATTGCGAAAATGTTTATTAAAAGTAATTCGTAAATTATTATTTTCGTAACTTTTTTTAAATCTATATTTTAACTAACGTTAGAAAAATAAAGTATAAATAGGAAGATTTACCATTTGTGTTTATTTATATTTAATAAAATTCATACAAAAACCAAATTTATTACGTGAGTGTTACGTGTAGATGTAGCATTATCTTAAGTACAGACCATAGACAAGCTATTTATAGAACGGAAACAACTAGCGTTAGCGTAGCCTACAGGAGAATAACGGAACTATTCAAAACGTAATGGTGGCTGCTCGTGTTAAATCATTGCTGACAACTTATATGGAAAATTTTTCTGTAAACCTTCAGAAACTAAAAATACAAATGAAAACTTGAAATGTCCGTCAGGTATTTACAATTTTCGTGTAAAATTCACATTTTGCTAAAATTTTCTCCACTTTTTACGTTTTCATGTCAAAATGGCTGACAATAGGAGAAATACCTTTTTTTTAAAGTCCATTATCAAACATCGGCATTATTTTGATAATGGTGGCAATAGATTTAAAATTATAGTAACTGATAAGAACGTAAACAACTTACAATGTAAACAACTATGATATGCAGTTGAAATTTTACTTATTTCAATATTAATATGTAAATATAACTCAATTGTTATATAACTGGGCGAAATGGGTTTTATTTGTTTATTTTATCGTAATAAAACGTTTTATATCGGCACAATTATTAAAATATTTGTTAAACACTTAAAAATTAGGAAGAGACTTTACAGAAGTAAGTAACACATCTTTAAAATAAAAATAAATAGTCCTTACGCAAAAAAAAAACATAATATATATATTAATCGTTATTTTCTTAAAATTTCAGGATGAATACAAATCCAAGTTGTTTCATTTGCAACACACGTAATGGTGTGGCTTTGCGAAACGCTAGTAGTTTATTTAGTGAAGATGTAAGTTTAATCTATATTTAAATGTTCATTTCAATTAAGTAAGTGCTATTTTGAGAATATTACTATTATTTTCTATATATTTATTATGGGCTTATATAAATTTTAATAATATTTTATATTGTACCTTAAATGTCAATGTAAAGCCTTAGTATTTAAAGCATAGCATAAAATCGAAATGCCACACATATTTATTAATACTTATTACTTTAACACAAATGTTTACTAAATTGGTATATTTTTCAGATTTCTCTCACATCAGGCAAAAGCTTCACAGATGTAATTGATGATATAGTGGAAAAACAAATTAAAAAAGACAACACTCACACCAATATTATATGTAAGAAATGTCAAAAAGCTGTAGTGGAATATGATTCTTTACAAGTTAGGTAAGATAAAATGTTTGTTTTTAATAAAAATATTATATTCTATAGTTTTAATATGAATAATATTTTTATTTCGTTTTTCTTTTTAATATTCCTTCCTAGATGTGGTAAATGTTTTCGAGAATCAAGGTGTTGCATACAATACATAAGATATATATATATATATATATAATTTAAAAAAATATTAGAAAAAGGTGTAGATAAAGGTGACTTGAATTGACTGCTGCATGCAAATGATGCAGTGCTCATTGCATCATCAAAGAGTCGCAGGCAGTTGCAGTTTAGTCACCATACTGAAAAAAGGGTGTAAAAAAATGGTCTATGTCTGAATATGAATAAGACAAAGTTTCGGGTTTTTAAAAGAGTAAGATAAAAGTATAAGCAAATAGTATTCTATTTGCTTATACTTTTATATGTGGCATAAATATTATCATATAGTATATGAGATATAGTCTTTTTTTACTTAGTACTGAAACTTTTTTGACATCAAGCTGTATCCTGCACAACAGAGTAGGCAGAAGGAACCTTGTATTAAGACAATTCCCTATTTTCCACTGAATTCTGGAGGCATCGCATGTTCAGTGGTGGAACTCCATGCTGTGCTGTGCCACGTAATCAGAGCGAAGAAATGAAAATATTTCATTTCTTTGAATGAGAAACAAACCCACAACCTATTGTGTTTTCATTCATACTTTGTGCCGGTGGGCAACAACTGCCCTGTCTACTTTATCTTTACAAATAAATATCAGGACAAACAAACAAAAAGCTATTTTGTAACAATTATAGATATTATTAAATTTATTAAATATATTTATTATAAGCTAACATATTTTATCCAATTTATTTACAGATTAAAATCAATCAAAGTGGAACTTCTCAGCCAATTCAAGAAAAGCCTTGAAAAACACAACATAAACTATGACACATACAACATAATAACCAAAACTGAAACTAAAACAACAGAATTAAAGAAATTAGTTGTTCCAGCATCTAAATTACAGCCATTGCCACCCGATTTTGTAATAAAAGGTGGAAAATGGCCGATAACAAGGCCAGTTACAGTACCCAAACTACAGGTAAAATGTTATTTCAGTCTGAAAATAATTTCTGACCACTGTAAAGCAGAGAAAGAGTGACTGACTGTAAAGGTTGTGGTTTTGGTATTGATTCTCACTTTTATTTCTACCTAGTTTTCTATATATTGCATGTTGTGTGAAATAAATATAATTCATTCCCCTGATTGTCAATCCGAGCCATAGCTGTCATGTTGTTATAAATACAGTATTATTATATCTATAAACTATTTGGGGAGCAAATTTTTTATAGATATAAAAATTTCTATATTGAATTTAGAATTTAAACCCATTTTGCTTAACTATCATAATTTGTGTGTGCCATCATTTGTTTAATAAAACATACATACATTAGTAAAATTCAATTCGAATTCAAATAATTTTATTCAAAATAAGAAGTTCATGCTTCATTTTTCATCAAATAATCTACCACCAGTTCACTAAAGTTAATGCCTCAGACCTGAGCAGAACCGGCGCAAGAAACTCAGCAGGACTTTTTTTTAAGTCAATTTTATACAATATTTAATTATTTGTGACGATGACGCCTTTGAAACAGGCTGGAGCGAGTATTTCATTCCCAAGGCATGTTATCATTTATAAAATCATTAATTTGGTAATAACCTTTAACACACAAACGTCATTTCACAATTTTTTTGAATTGTGATACAGGAAATTCTCTGACGTTTTCTGGGAGCCTATTGTAAAAGCGTACACATTGTCCCATAAAAGAATTATGGATTCGATGTAATCGAGACACAGGTGCACTAAGTTTAAACCTATTTCTTGTATTAATATTATGACAATCACCAATTTCGGTAAGACCATTTCTCCATTTCATAATATTTTTCTTAACAATATGTGGATTTCTTTAAACTTTTGCCTCAAAGAGTATTCAGGGCCTAAATTATACGAGTAGATTGCACGAAAAGCTCGCTTCTGCAGGACAAATATTGTTTGAATACTGGCTGCATTACCCCAAAGTAAGATCCCATAGGACATAATGCTGTGGAAGTAACTGAAGTAAATAAGTCGAGCCGTTTCCACGTCAGTTAATGATCTAACTTTTTTGACCGTGAAAGCTGCTGAGCTAAGTCGCCAATCCATCAATATGGGGTCCTCACTGTAATTTGGAGTCTATGGTGATACTGAGATATACCATAGAATCGATAGGATCTACGGGTTCACCATTTAGGAGTTCTAAAAATCATGCATTTAGTTTTCTTACTATTCGATAGTAAGTTACTAACACAACCATTACTACCAGTACTACTTTAGAGAGAGCATTGTTTACATCGTCATATACGACTTGTCGTCTTTTTATTTTAAAAATCAAAGAAGTGTCAGCAAACAATACTATCTCATGGTTCTTTTCAACTAGATACGGTAAATCATTGATATATATTAAAAAGAGAAAAAGGCCAAGAATATACCCTTGTGGGACCCCCATACTGATTTCTGAACCAGAAGATTTCTTGCAATTCACATCAACCCTCTGAACTCTGTCAGCTAAATAAGAGGTCAGAAGATTGAATGCACGTCCTCTTATGCCGTAGTGGTGTAGCTTCATGACCAATGTTGAGTGCTGTACGCAATCAAAGGCCTTGAACAAATCACAGAACATGCCAAGAGCATCCTGCGATCCCTCCCAAGCCTCATATATATTCTTTATAAAACCTATTCCAGCATCTGTAGTTGAACGACCTTTAGTAAAACCATACTGTTTATCGTGCATAAGATTATGTGAATTAAAATGCACTAATACATATTTTATTTAAAATTATTTTTTTCAAAAATTTTACTTAACGAGGGTAGTATAGAAATGGGTCGAAAATTATTAGGATCAGATGTACTACCCGATTTAAATATAGGTATGACTTTACTAAATTTCATTAGGTCAGAAACACACCATACTTACAATCATTAAATATAATTGCGAGGTGAGGAGCAACAGCGTCTATTATATAACTAATCAGTTTCACAGAAATACCCCATAGATCTGATGTTTTCTTGATATCTAGGGACTTAAATGTCTTAATTATGTCTTTTGAGTTAATTAGTTTAACAAAAAAAATCAAATCAGGTTCACGTTGTATCCCGCACACAGCAGGGTAGGCAGAGGGAACCTAAGTGTTAAGACACTCCGTTCCCCACTTTCTGCCGAATTCTGGAGGCATTGCGTGTTGAGGGGCAGAACTCAACGCCGGGCTTTGCCCCGACACCAGAGCGAAAAAATGGAAATATAAACGTAAATAAATATTTCACTTCCTCGAGTGGGGATCGAACCCAAAACCGTCGCGTTACAGTCACACCCTTGTGCCGCTGCGCCACAACGGCCTCCTACCTACATTAGTTTAATAAAATAAATTAGTTTAATAAAACATGTTTTCTTTCAGCCAATAATGACAATACCATCATCCAATATAAATTTAAAAGTGACTGTAGGTTCGTCTGTTCTCACACAATCAATAAACACTCTCACAAGCAAACAACAAACAACACAAAACCAAATCATAGATCCCAAAGTAATAATGACGCCAACAGAAAATAAAAAGGAACAAAAAAACATGCCAATAATAATAACAAATTCGATGAAATCCGATGAAATATTGAGTTCGTCGCATTCAATGTATACTTTTCCACAACCAGTTTCGACGAACAGTCAAATGTTGAGTTTTAATGTGAATTCGTTGACGAAAGATTTTCTTCCGTCGGTCATGGAGAAAATTAAGAAGGAAGATAAGGTTGATAGCGATGTGGAGGATAATGAAGAATCTATTGATGAAGGTAATATATAGATTTTTTTTATAATGTAGAATTATATTTAATTTATTAATTCTAGGTTATTAAATATGTATTTGATAATTTATTCTTTCGACTTTTAAGCTCATTTTTTTAGGATTCTGTTCCTCTTAAGGAAACAAGAAACCTTTAAAAGATCACATTGTCGTCCGTCTGTCTGCCAGTCAGTCAAGAGGCTTTATATTAGGAACACTTCTAGATATCGAGTTGAAATTCAAACCATATACACAGGTCTACTATCCCTTGAACAAAACGTATTTATACATTATTATTACGTATTATATTTATACGTATTTCGGAGCTATAATGCAGTGTTGCTACCGACGTTATCGACGACGGTACCGACGGCCGTCGTGATTTAAGAGTGTGACTGTAAACGCGAGGGTTCGATTGCTGTAAGGGAGCATTAATTATTTTAATTTACTCGTTCTGGTAAAGGCGAAGCGCGGTGTTAAGCTCCGTCACTCATCACGTATTACTTTGAAAATCGGACAGAAAGTGGAGAATAAAGTGTCTTAATGCTAGACTCCCTCTGCCTACCCTGCTGTATGTGGGATACAGCTTCAAGCTTCAAAAATCTTAAACAGTAAGATTAAGAAAAAACATCTTAAACAGGATTTGTAATCGTCCACAATAACCTTATAAAATATTATAATATAGGTTATTTTTGTTTCAGATTATTCTTTAGCAGTTATAAAGACTAATAATAATAATGGTGATAAATTGACATATGGTGATGATATAAAGGTAAATATTTAACCATCTTCCGCCGAATTCTCCCTCTCCATTGTGTATTGAGGGGTGGAACTCAACGCCGCGCTTAGCCTTGGCACCAGAGTGAAGAAATGAAAATATTAAATAATTAATTTCTTACTATATGCTATATGTAATTATATATATTAAATTCATATTTGTTTTTAGACTGAACATAATGAAGAATATGTCGATATTAAATTAGTGGGCGCGGAGGGACAATGCTTTATGGGAAAACTACATATATTGGCAGATCAACTAAACGAACAGAATAATCGTTAGTATTCTTATTTTTTAGCTTCATGCTATACCCCGCACATAGGAGGGTAAGCAGAGCGCACCTGGGGACCTAGTGTTAAGGTACTCCGTTGTTCATGCGCTGCCAAATTTTCGGGGCATTGCTGATTGAGTCGTCGTGTTTTGCCTTGTGCATGCTACCAGAGCGAGAAAAAGAAAATATTAAATCATTTCACTTGAGTGGGAGTCGAATCAACGCGTTCACAGTCCCACGCTTATGTCACTGCTCCTTAATTTTTTTATATTATATTATTAACTAGCGGACCCCGACGCGGCTTCGCACGCTTGAACTATACGAATAATTATTAACTATATTCATGAAATTATTTTCAGTTTGCAATAGAATTAGTAAGAAAATATTAGCCAAAATAATAAAAATAAGCTAAAAAGAGTATAAAATGGAGATTTATTATTAGAAAAAATATCTGAGTAATTGAAATGAACAAACAAAAGAAGTAAAAGTAACGAAAGGAAATTCTTAATATTAGAAAAAGTATCTAAAGTTTTCCGTGCGCGTACGTAGATAGCTAACTAAACATATTTCTATATTAAATAGTATATTTTTTGCGAGCCCAAATGATTAAAATTACAATATATTAAGTGTAAAATAGGCGGAGGATCGGGAGCTTTGGCGCACCCTGGGAGAGGCCTATGTCCAGCAGTGGACCCGAACAGGTTGATTTGATTGATTGATTGAAGTGTATAACATCGGTATGTAACCGAACTGAGATAAACAAACATTCTTAAATTTTTCTAATTTTTTGTTCGATTTCGAAATCTATTAGAAGAAGCAAAATTAATTATGAACAGCAAGCAATTACATAAAAATTAACAATAGTTCGAAAATGTATGAAAATTTACAAAACCGTCAAAGCGTCTGCCCGTTCGCGTCGGTCATACTATGCCGCTCGTAGGCTAG
>DWGR01002688.1:0-13275 GCA_018247715.1 Heliconius burneyi | reverse complement strand
CCATGTCCAGTTAGTATATTAGACCCATGTCTGGCAATAGACATCATATCTAATATTATTCCCAAGAAAATATAAAGAGCTTAGTTAATAATTTAGTTTTTAAATAAAAAAAATATCAAAATCAATTCAACTTGTGAGCAAAACACATAAAAAAACCCTTCATATTGTTAACCTTCTTTTCTTACAGAAACTTGGTTAAAAAAAACGCAATTTACTTTTAAACACATTTAATTTGTAATCACGCACAAATTACACTCATGTGACTACATATGAATACATCTATTTGGAATGACTACGCCAGACCGCACCAAACACAAAATTCAAATGTTAACAAAGAAAACAATTAAAGCAAGAATTTGGATTAATCATAATAATATATAAATGGCATTATTTTATATTTACAACTAATTGTTTATCTTATATTATTGTAAGGAAAATATTTGTATGCCATAGTCACCTACAAAATGTATTTTAATGGCATTATGATATAATATTTAGGTGGGTGGGAGGTGTTCTACTCCTTAGGAGGTTCTTCTTGTTTTTCCTCTGGGTGAGCATTGCGTTCTGGCTCGTTGCCGTCTGCCCATTTGCCGTCGTACTCCTTGCGATCGACGTATCTTTCTTCTTCATATTCACCCTCACTACGGTGGCTGTCACGCGAATAGCTACATGTTTACAAATAAAATTTCATTTTAAAGAAAAAAGAATAGTAAAAAGAAAAAAAAATGTAAGGACAAACTATAAATTATTATGAAATTCATATTAACTGGCTTTTTGTTCTATTTCTATAAAAACGTAAATAAATATTTAAAAAAAAAACGAATTTACCTATCTCTATCCTTGTCGCGTCTTTCAGGGCTGTATGACCTAGATCTGCGAGTCCTGTCGGGGCTCCTAGACCTGGAGTATCTGGGCATACGTCTGTCGCGGAAATCACGGAATCCACCCCTGTTAATAAATAAATAAGTTAGGAAACAACTTTTTTACCCCTTTAACAATTTCATTTGATGCACTATTTTTGTATTATAGTTTCCTATTATATGTTATTACAATCTAGTAGATAAAATTAACTATCAATAAATCAACAAATATATAATAATATAATCTAGCAAAATAATTTAAAAAAATTTCATTGCTTCTCGATGGTACAGTAGACATATATATATATTGATCTCTTATATACAAACATCTAGAGACACACCATATATAAACAAACAACACACAGACACACGGAATAATAATGTTCATCAAGTACCGCAAACATATTTTTCAAATGCGAACTGTACGCGTACGTAAGCGATGAGTCATGGTAACAATTTTCGTATCGCACATTCCTTTCAAACCAAAACACAAAAAAATAGTAGTTTTGATTGAAGCAGTCGTCACGCAGTGTGACTAACTGTAAGCCCGACAGTTGCGTGTTGAATTTCCACTGAGAGGACAGATAATTTAATGTCCTTGCTCTGTTAACAACAAATAAGCGAGAAGCTGAATTCCGCCTCGAGAACCAACCTGAAGGGTCTCCCGCGTCCGCCTCCTCCCCTGCGCGGCCGGAAGGGGCGGCCACCCCGGGAGCGGTTGTCGCGCCACTCGGGCTGGAAGCGGCGGCCGTCGTCGCGCCGGAAGTCGCCCCGGCCGCGGCCACGGTTGCCGCCGCCGTTGTAGGTGTGGAAGCGCGGCCGGTAGTATGTGCCGCGCTCGAAGCCGCCGCGCCCGCGCCAGTTGCCGCGGCGGCCCATGCGGCGCATCCTGTCCCTGGAGGCAGAGCGCGAGCGCGAGCGGCTGCGCGAGTAGACGGAGCGGCTGGCGTCGGAGCGCGAACGCGAGCGCGGCGAGGCGGAACGGCGCCGGCGCGAGTGCCCGGACCCGCTGCCGCTGGAGCCCGAGCGTGAGCGCGAGCGGGATCGCGCGCGGTACTTGCGCGGGATCGACCTGCGGAAGGGCACATACATTTTATTTAAACATGCCATGCCAAAGTTATTAAGTCTACATAAACTTTCAAATATTGATTTAATAGCTGCACCATAATAGTGTTAAGTTTAAACTTTTTTCCATAATCCGTTCCATTCCATTTCTGCCAATAATCTTATTTATTTCGCTTAGATTGCCTTCAGTTAGTTGCCTAGTTATTTCACATTTACTGCTACGGTAATAAAAAACAACATACCTGCTCCTAGAGCGTTTAGCAGACCGCCGGTCCTCATCGGACGAGTTGGAGGAGTGTCTCCGTGGCGAGGGTGGCGAGCGCGGCCGCCGCCCTGATGGGGTGGGAGGTTTGATACGCGTCACAAACTGTTCTGGTCGTCCGTCGCCGACCGACACCGGGGTTTCTCCCTCTTTGGCCAACCGGAATGAGCCAAACTTGTCCAATACTATGTTGCCTTTGCGTACCGGCTACAAACACAGATATATTATAATTTTATGTTCATACAATTAAATTTTGAATATATTTATTATTGCAATATTATTTGATTCTAATTAATTTTAGTAAGCTACTTTGGCAATCTTGGTTCAACTTATGTTAAATGGTGCAATATTACAAGATGCATATTACTTGTAAATAATTATGAGCATGAATATAACCATTGTTAATCAATGAGATAACGATTGTGGGTTTGATCACAGAAATTAAAATAATAAATATATTATTTTAATTTCTCCTTCTAGCATGACAAGTAAACAAAACAAAAAGATGTAGATCCTATTAGCTCCTAACAAGTCAGTTTGTAGACATACAAATTTCATGATTGTAGGTATTAACACCTATAATTATTGAAAGAATTTGTAAACAATGACTTATCTTGTAAGAATTAAAATACAAGGGACTAACTAGGATATTTATCATTAATTTAGTCTTGATACTTCCACGATTTTTACGAAAAAGGATCTAAGAGATGGAACAGACAACAATTTGATCCTGTAAGAGTTCCGTTGTTTCCTTACGAAGTAAGCAACTGACTCTCAAAACGACATACTCCAACATGTCTCACCGGTGCGTGCGGGTGCTGGTGCTGGTGCGGGTGGGGATGCGCGGGCTCGGTACCGGGCGGGTCGGGCTCGCGGCCGGCCTTGGGCGGCGGCGCGGACGGCAGCGGCGGCGGCTCCTTCATCGCCATCGCGCGTCGCACCGACACATTCTTGTCGCCGCTTGACGGTGATGGCTGTAGGATACAGGTGGATTGATTTGAAGTAGTTTCTTTGTTATACATGAGATATTCTGTTTTGAGTGGCTTAACTTTGTAGTGCCACTTGTGTTTTTGATATTTAAAAGATTGTATAAATATTTATTATGCATATTTGGATTCCCCCGAGTGGGAACTAAACCCATAACCATTGCAGATAGTCAGACACTGTTCCGCCGCGTCACCACGGCCACAATACTATTTATGTATCAAAATATCATATCTAAAACAAAATAAATGAAATAAAGTATATATATAATTTACCTTGGGATGGTCTTGTGAATCGTCAGAGCTATCTTCAAATGCATAGCGCTCTTTATAACCTTTTTGTACTGGAGTATCCTTTTTCTTGACACCCCTGAGAAAATATTAATTACATTTGAGTATATGTAGCATAAGTCAATCAGACAAATCTTTACTAATGAATATGAAGCTGAAGAGTTTGTATAATATGCTCAGGAAGTATGTGTACAAATTGGAAAAATATTTTTATATTAAAAATTAACTTATAGAGGAAGTTTATATGCTATATTACATTACATAATTAATTTGGATGTAACCAACTGTCTCAGAGTTACCTTGGATACTTAAAATATATAGGGTAACACATTTTAATTGTATATTTGAAATAATAACAAAATATAGTAATTGAATTTACGTCAAACTCACGGTTCTTTAACAGCATTCATAGACATCTTCCATTTTGGTTTCTCAAGTGGCGGCAGGGGAGCTTGGTCTATGGGACTGACTGAATTCCTACCATCTCTTTTACCCAATACTTCCTTCTCCACCATGACGTGATAAGCGCTAAGTTTGGATTCCAATTCTTCCAAACCCTGCACTTCATCTAGGATACGACTAAACAGTAAAAAGATTCACGTCATTACTATTTTCTATGGTACAGTTAAGAGTTTACATAAACTCATGTGTGGGACATTCTAATTACCTTTTTTCACCGTGTTTTCTTTCATATTCACCTTCTGAACTTAGATCTCTCTTTGATTTGCCTTTTAGTTCCTTTCTGTTTAAAAAGAAATACTTTTACTACAATATTAATTTAAATACAATATTAAACTTGTTATAATTTTATCTAACATAAAAGTGTATAGGGGTTTTGATAAGAATATGTTAACAGACTAGACCACTTGATTTTTTCTGAGACGCGGATTCGAGTTCTGTTGAGTTTACACATTCTTTTAAAAGTTTTTACGTTTTAAAAATATAAATTTGAGAAATCTGTATAAATCAAATAATAAAAGTGGTACCTTATAGCATCACGTAATTTTTTGTCACTAATATTGTCCAAGTCGCGTAGGTTGTACTCAGAGTTGTTGGAGGTGCGGGACAACTTAGCTTTTCTTTTCTCTTCGCGCTCTTGCTCCTTGCGCTTTCGTTTTGATTCTTTCTTCTTTTTCCTTTTAGAAAATCGATAAATTTTATAAGTATTCTAAAAATGTTACAAAATTTTGGCTTAGGCTTTCTCTTAGATTAATTTCTTTATATCATAATATAATTCTGTAAATAGACAAAATTAGACTTTGCAGAATAAATTCATTCTAAAAGGATGGGTGGTGGCAGGCAACATTTTTAGTCTAATTACAAACATCAAATAAAGCAAAAAAAAAATCCATTTATAGGTATTAATTCCTCGAAATATGTATCCTGCCCACTATTCTTAATGGCAACAATAGAATTTTTTTGTCAGAAAATTAAACTTACTTATCCTTCTTTTTCTTCTTTTTTTTATCATGATCTGCACCAGGCTGTGTCTGTTGTCCCAGTTCTTGCATTTTGCGATTGCGTTTATACTGAGCAGTTTCTTCTAAGAAGTTGCGTACCTTATCTTCATAGTCAGAATCTTCCTTAGTCATTTCTAGGAATTTTCGCACCTGATGATAAATGATATATACGGCTTATGGTCTATTTACCTTTAAATATGTTTAAGTATTATTGAGTCTATTATATAATATAAAAATATTTGTAATTTCTTCAGTCAACATTAGACAATATTTGGTCTTCCTCTTGGCATTAATCTCGGTGTATGCATTAGACAACATGCAGTAATATGTAATAATGTATTTAAGTATAATTCAATTGAGTGTCTCTTACAAAACTTTTTTATATCTAACTATTATATTATATCTAACTAAAAATTTCTGTTCTTATTTTACAAAATGCAGGAAACCCATAAAACATTGGAAAGTATACAATATTAGCTAAACAAAAATACATAAATGAATACCAACCTTCAATTCATAGTCAATATCAGCTTGTGATTTTATAGGCGCAGTGGCCGGTTCCTCCACAGGCGGGGGTGGGGGTTGATACCCGTAGGGATGATTGAACTGGGAGTTGTGTGTCCTAGATCCCGCGTCACTGTCACCTAACATCGCCATACGCTTACTCAGCGGCGACAACGAGCGTTGCCTTTTGTTGTTCGATTGGGAACGACGTTTTTTCTTACGATTTGGTCCTTCTGATCCTGAAAACATGTACTTCTGTATCTATGATATATAAAAAATGAAGAAATTGATTTTATCTCGTTAGCACTAAGGGTTTTTTTTATTTACAGTTATATTAGTAACTAAACTATATAAAGGTATATAAAATACAATATACTATAAATTTCTCACCACTGGAATCTGATGAAGAAGATGAAGATTCAGAAGAAGAGCTTGAACTCGAGGAGTCACTTGATGATGAGGATGAACTGCTTGATCGTTTTTTCTTTCCCTTACCGCGTTTCTTCTTCTTTTTCTTTTCTTTTTTCTCTGTTAAGGTGAGCAGCTGTTTTAAAGCCACCTGCATCTCAAATGATTTTGCCCCTGATAATCCAGGTAACAACAATTCATCAGGTTCTATCAATGGTTTGTTTGTAGAAGTCTTGCTTCTAAGAAAATC
This sequence comes from Heliconius burneyi, assembly GCA_018247715.1. Classification (NCBI taxonomy): domain Eukaryota; kingdom Metazoa; phylum Arthropoda; class Insecta; order Lepidoptera; family Nymphalidae; genus Heliconius; species Heliconius burneyi. The sequence goes on along the minus strand of DWGR01002688.1, from coordinate 7,192 downwards.
TAAAGAATTCTGAGCTTCTTCATGGAAAGGTATAATAGCTAAACAATCGTCGTATGCCTTTTGTGCCTCAGGTATTTTATTTTCATCTTCATAACTACGACCCAATGCCACTAATGTTTCTCCTAGATATTTACGGGCATTTGCGTGATTAGGATTAAGCTTCAGTGATGTTTCAAAGTCCTCTATAGCTTTCTTGAATGTTCCATTATTAGCATATAATGCGCCTCTTGCCACAAGTCCTTCAACATTTCTAGGATCAATGCTCAGTGCCTTATTTAGGCATTGGAATGCATCAGAGTGACGTCCCAGTTTGAAATATTCAATTCCTTCAGCTACCGATCGGAATGCCCATTTGTTTGCTTGAGCTTGACGGAGTTCATCTGCATATTCTGATATTGAAAATCCTCCTCTGAAAATAAACAGATTTAAAGTTTATTTTATGGAGGACATAAATATTACGATTTTATTTAGTATGATTTAATAATTTTTAACACAATGTTTCTAGGTAAATGTTTTTTGGTGTTTGCATTATTATTGTTAATGAACTTCTTTTATAGTTGCATGCTTGTAACCCACATCTAAGTGGGAACCTAGGATCCTTACATTACCATTCATCAATTCCTGCTAAATTCTGGAGGTACTGCATGTGGAGAGGCAAAGCTCAATCTCTTTGTCTCGTTACCAGAGCCAGAAAATTAAAATATTAAATACTTTAATTCCACCGAGTGGGAATTGAAACCACAATATCTGCCTTTGCATTAGCACATTTGTACTTATGCGTCACAAAGTACTTTAATCTTATATTTATAACTTCAATTTAATAAAATTTACTTTACCTTAAAGTGGAAAAATTTGTGCAGTACATGTTGGAGATGCCAAGGAGCTCAGAGAGGTATTGGACGCAGTTAGGATTATTGAAGCCAGGACTCTTCTCCAAAATTGCTTCATAACTTTCTCCCTTCATTTCCATAGTTTTCCTGTCAAAAAATAATCAATTAATGAGGTGGAAATGTGGACACACCTGTATCCTTTGATTTTACACGTGACACATTCCACTATTACTTGACTGTAAAAAGATTCAAAGTAAAATGAATGTATCGTCTCAAGAATAGACTCCTAATGTCAGTCATAATTCACACATACTTATCCTCACCTGTTCCCTTGGAGCTGTTCAAAAAAGGTTATTTTACTTGAATTTTATTTCTTTCACACACAAATATAACATCATAGATTAGGTGATGCTGCTTGACAATGTGACTTTAATATTACCAAAATATCTCAGCTACGGTCACAATATAATGTGGTATTATGAATAGGTCTCGGAAGTTGCTCTCTACACCTAGAAAAAAACACCCTAAAATAATAGAGGAAGATGGTTCCTTTGGCAGTCTGCTAGCCTGCACAATCAGCGTCCAACAAAACGGCGCGAACCACTGTCGCTTTGTTAAACTATTGTTATCATCTCTGGGAGCCTCACATCAGCTAAATATATTAATGGCCAGGGCAAGTCCATTTTAATAAAAAATAACGCCAACGCCCGACAAATGTTGATTATATTAAAGTCCAATCAAGGTTTTGTGAGATAATGCTGCAATATTAAATATTAGATTTAATACGGAATTAATGTTCTGCTTACAGACATGTGAATGCAGTGACCCTAGGAATATGTGTACTGACCTTTTAGCCATCATAGAAGTGGTAAAGATTTTGCAAAATCTGATAAAATCCATAATAAAAGCTAAATACGCATCCCAATCAACATATAAATAATGTCTTCTATAATCCAATTATTTTAACATTGCAAATTCAAAATAATGCATTAATGCAACTAGGCACTTGGTGAATTGTTTAAATCTATACTGAAAAAGTGACCAGAAAACAGTGAAAACATTTATCCACATTAAGAACATGTCCTTAATTTCCTAACATGTTTTGTGTGAAACATATAATAAAAATCCACATACACAAAATGATAAAAACACAAAACAAAGTAAACATATTTCTTCATATATTCCGTTATTCATTACTTTCTTCTAATCTAGACTTCAATTTACTTGTTTCACAGCATCACTTTTTTATATCTTGATTTTTAAACTTCTTATAATGACAACTTCTTCATAAATATGTTTGTTTACATCGTTTCCACATTCACAAAATCGTTCAACATCTTCACAATAAAAGGTGATATAATAAAATACAATGTGACAAAAATGTGATTGGCAACCCTGCAAAGTGTGAGAATACTATGATTTAATTTATATAAATGGCAATACATACTTGTACACTAGGGGAAAGTCGTCAGTGCTGAGGAGTCCTAGAGGTGGCATGGGTGGGGGATCATCGGGTCCCCTTGTAACCCCCTTCATACCGCAGACCATTTTGTCCGTGTCGGGAATGACTTCTATAACTTCACAGCAAACTGTGTCATTCATCAGGTAGGTTCTTGACACATTTTTCTTGTCCACAGCTGGTATGATATTTGCAACTGGCAAAAATGCCTAGAAAAATAATACTCATTAGATGTCTATAACATAAACAATAGATAACCAATTGCCCTTAGAGAACACATAGATATATTGAGAATTGTAATTTTTTTAAATTGAATCATTTAAGCATCAAGCCATTGGCTGAGTATTTATTAAGAAACTGAAATAAAAAGATATTATTTTATCAAAGATAAAAAAAATTACAGTTAGGATTAGGAAATTAAGATTTCGTCCACTAGGTAAGATTTTAATTTATTTTGAAAATTTGATTATTGTATTTGTGTTTATTATGTAATAGATGTTGCCCAAAACATATTTCTTAACTATAACTAGAGCTCTAAACAATGTTTTGCCTGCTTCAACTATATTTTTTGTTGTATATTCTGCACATAGCAAAGTAGGCAGAAGGAACCTGGGAACCTTGTGTTCAGACACTTCCGTTTCCCACTTTCTAGAGGCATTGCGTATTGAGTGGCAGAACTCGGTGACACTTTGAGCAATTAAGAAATGGAAAAAATTTTGAGGAATATTGAATATTTCATTTCCTTAGGTAGGTAATAGAATGAAAATCCTGTTGTGTTTACAGTCACACTTAAGCCTCTATGCATGATTGGCCTGAATTACACTTATAGTATCTATTACAAATAAACCTTTCACACAAAGGGCTCACTGTTAGTGTAAACCACTAAATTCCTTATTTTAAGAGAAAAAACTTTTATTACTTTAAAATTCATTCATTTGTTTATTGTGAAATCAACTCTCATTCCTGTTATATGCTGGAAAGTGAAAAAAAGGAAAATTCACTTATACCTTAACATTAATATCAGCAACATATCTTGGAGTTGGAGCTGCTGTGCATAGAACCTTCAACATCATTCCTGAGGCTGTTCTATTGATCACTGCTCCTATGATAAGTTCACCAGTCTTCACATTCTATATTTAGAAAATGATAAATAAGTTTTTAAATATGTACAGTATGGTCAACAAGTCATAGATACCCTGTAGTTAGCTGTGGACTATTGCAGATTTGATTTTAGGAGTTTTGAACTAATTGAAGTTCAGGAAACCTAATTTCAGGTTGGCCATGACTTGTTGACCATACTGTATTCATTATTTTCTTAAGTGCCATTGTATATTTATTTTTATATTTATGTTCATGCTATACCTTCCATACCGAAAGCACTGTCAAATTTTCAAGACTGTTTGCTAAATCAGAGTGAGACAATAGAGATAACTCATTCCCAAGGGAATTTGACCCACAGACATAGAATTAACAGATACTGCATAACAACACATCCATTAGCTGATGCAGTAAATTATGGAATATGTAAAGACCATTTTAATTTTAAAATAAAGTAAAATCAATATGACTTTACTTACATCAAAAAAATGTCGTAATCTTGCAGTTTTATCCACATTCAGAAAAGTCTCAAATGGGGGCATTAATGCAAACAAATCTGTAACAATAGTTCATTATTTATTTGAATGAAATAAAAATAAAGAAAATAATGATTAATATTACATAGGATTTTCTAAAATAAGGAATATACTTTCTTATAATATAAAATTATATTAGATGAGGCTCAGGTGAGCGAAATTGAAAGTTGACTGATGACCTTATAACCATAATAACATTTCATTGGTAGGTGAGCAGGTATGATAGCTGAGTTGGTATATATAATTAAAAAGAATATAATAAAAAAAACTTTTATTTTAACTACTTACTATCTTCAGGTGTAGTTGCATCCGCCCCTAAACTAGAAGATGATGGGGTTTCTTCCAATAGTGAAGCGTCAAATAAAGCATTTGCTTCTTTTGCAATAAACTGATGTAAGTTTAACCGCTTTCCTCGGTCTTGGAATGTAAGATGTTTATGTCTGGACTGATAAACTGCAAAGTCCAGTGGTCCCACACCAATTTTGCCTAAATCGTCTTCTCCTCGTTCTGCCTCCCACGCCTTTTGTAATTGTTGCCCATGGTAGTTGATGGATTGCGCCACCAATGGCGCATCCAGCGCCGGCTCCATATTAATATGCTGCAATAATATTAAAGAAGCATTGTAATATTTTCAGAAAAAAATAAGCCGCATCAAAATTGATTTTATCCAGTCACGCCGCCATCTTGAGCAAATAATAGTACTAGTGGGATAATGAATAATGAAAAGGAATATTGTTCAATACTTACTGTAAATCAATTAAGATTGAAAATTATAACTTAATCCTCACTAGATTATAATTTGATATTGTCCGTATTGTCATTAATATAACCACAAAATGCATTCACAAAGCACTTCCATCAAAATGGCGGACCATACTTCAGTTCACTGTTCACTATACACTCGTGCGTGAAGTAAAAATAGAATCAGTAAAATGAATGCCTTGCGCAGTGTTGCCAGCCTCAGGAAAGCAAAAAACAGCATATGGAACATAAAAAAACAGTTGATAACAGTAAAATTCAACAATTCATTAAAATAATACAATTACTTTTACATTTATAAAGAAAACGAAAGCTAGAACGCAAATATCTAACAAAAATATAATAAATTTTATTAAAATAATTAATTTTATCAAATTTTACAATCTCGCGGCATTCGATTAAGCCAAGTTCAGAGCTCTTCTAGCTCGGCCTCCCAAAGCCCGGTGACGCTGTAGAGGCCCATAAGGCCAACAGCATACTGCACATTCGAAAAACGAACGAAAAACGAGGCATTCGATTTGCACGAAGTAAATTTTTTAGAGTTACGTACATAAAAAAACTTTAACCTTATATTATTTCGTGGTTTATCAGTTTTTATGTCTCTCTAGTCTCATGATAGAGTATCGGATATATTCAGCTAAAAATAATATGAAATAACCAGACTTACGGTCTCTTGGAGCTCAGAAAATGAAAAGTCAATGCCATCTAAAAATACGAGCGGTTATAGTTTTTGCTGCATTTTGTATGAAATTGACCGTGCGAAGTCTTTATTGAACTTCCTGTGGACCTACAATTATGAAATTTTACTAAAAGTGAAAACTTACAATACATCATTTGTAAGGTATGAAATAAGTGCAAACTTTTACATATTTGTCAACTTTAATAAGCAAAGATCCCGTTGACCTGTAATCTTAATTATTTTGACGCATTTCGAAAAACAGTAGATCTGAGGACTAAAACATAAAACAGAGATACAAGGCAAAGAACAGTGAATCTACTGTTAAAACAGTAGGGTTGGCAGCACTGGTCGTGCGCGTTGCGCACAGGCCAGAGACTATTAAAAAAAGTTATTAATATACATTGGGCACAAACTACAGACTATACAACATGGTCCACTGAGTATAGACCACATATAGATTAATTGAAGATAATCTTTACAACGAATTAACTAATTTTAAACAATTACTATACCTTAAGTAGTTATTAAGTTGAAATATACAGTAAACAAGTATTTATATACAAAACTTTAAAATGAACAAAATAAAATAAATTTTAATTGAAATATCTATTTGGTTATCTTTAAAAAAAACATCGAAAGATCTAATTTTTATTACTTGTAGAATTAGATTAGATTAGGTTAGGGCTAAAATTTTAACTGTCTTAGATCTGGGCTGAGACACCGGTGACTTAAGTAAGAATCCGAAGGTAGAGGTCCGAGTCTCTATGTACTTTAAGATGCAAATTACTAGAGCCAAAATCGACGAGAAGCTTGAGAGTTACTCGTCCGGCACTTATATGTTTTGGGCTCTCTCAAATTGCACCTGGCAACTTTAGCTAGCCTTCGCTTCCGCCATTACGTACAGGAAATGTCAGCTTGGTCCACACGGCTACAGAGAAAGCCGATATCTTGGATGCTCTCGAACTCAACTATGGATGACCGAGGAACAACGCCACTGACCATCCCGCGGTGCCAGAGCTCGATGCCTGAAGTTAGCCAAAAAGTTGTTAGGCAAGCTTTGTCTTCCTTGGACATCCCCAAGTCGAGCGGGCCAGGTGGCATTTCTCCTTTAGTGATCCGTTCATATACTCATGAGCTGACAACGGTGTTTACGCGGTTGTTTCGGCACTCTTATTCACTCGGCGTAGTCAAAGACTTGTGGAAGAACGTTCTTATCCACCCGATCCCGAAGAAGTGCGATGGTTCCGTTCCATTTATCTACAGGCCTATTGCTCTGCACCTTCCTGCTCCTTACTTGCACCTTCCTGCTCTTGAAAGTGATAGAAAGTACTATCAATAGCCAGCTCTTGGTTTACCTGGAGGATCACCGATTGATTAAAGACAGTCAATATGGCTTCCGCCATGGTCACTCAACCGTTGGTCTTCTGGCTGCGGCTATTGAAAGCAAGGGAGAAGGCCAGGTAGTTAATCTAGATATGTCGAAGACCTTCGGTCGAGCCTGGCATGGGACGCTCCTTGCAAAACTTCCGTCACTGGGCGCAGCATCATGATAGCTGTCGATGGTTTTTGCTCGGAATACAAGCCCGTAAACGCTGGCGTCCCCCAAGACTGTGTGCCGTCCCCTACACTGTTTCTTCTACATATCAATGATATGTAGAGGATTCTAGCACTCATTGCTATGCAGATAATAGCATAGCGGACGCTGTCTTTCTCTAGAAAACGCTGAATAGTGTCGATATAAACTTGTGTCTTCTGTTGAGGCATCTCTCGAGAATGTCTACTCATAGGGAGAAAGGAATTTGGTTCAATTCAACGCCCTGAAGACACAAGT
>DWGR01002687.1:0-13276 GCA_018247715.1 Heliconius burneyi | reverse complement strand
TTAAATGCCGGGGGTGGTAATGATCCGGTCGAGTCTGCCCATGCGTGTCGCCATTGCTGGCAACGTGACTCTCCCACTCGTACTTTAGTCGCCTCTTACGACACCACCAGTACCAGGGTGATCCTATCCTAAGCCGGGAACACACGGCAGAAAATTCAATTGTTTGGTTTTTGAACGTTTATTTCATTCGCTCAGTAACATCACTACGTTTCGGTAGCTTATGTTACTGACGTAATATTTATCGAAGTACGACGACGTTTATTTATGAAGCCCTCGATAGTCAACAAAATTGGTTCGTGCTTCAAACTTTGTAATTGTAACGGAGCCTCGCAAGTTTTAGATTACGGACTCGGTGGAGTGTTTCTTTCTGAAACACTCCACCATCCACCAAGTCCAGCGCGTGGTAGAGCACATAGCTCAATACAAAGTGAAGACTTGCCATCGCAGATATACTGCCGCCATTTTTCTCGACGTAACGAAAATCTTTGACAAGGTCTGGCATAACAGCTTGATATTCAAGCTGCGACGCTGTGGCTTGCCAGACTGTCTCGTGCGCTATAAAGTAGAAGGAACTCTCTCCTCCCCCCGCCTCCTACGCGCAAACGTCACTCCGAGTATTCAACCTTCTCTCCTATGTTATATGCGCTGTACACATACCTCGTACCAGGGATGTACACTTGGCTATGTACGCCGATGACACCGCCCTATACACTTCTTCGCGTAACATACGCATAATAGCCGATCGACTTCAGAAAGCGGCCCGTGCACTCGGTGTGTGGTTCCGCCAATGGAGAATCGAGGTAAATCCAGAAAAGAGTAAGGCGATACTCTTCCCTCGCGCTCGTTCAGAGCACGTCTCTACCATCTATCTATTAAATAAAGCCATTCCCTGGGAAACAGAGGTCAAATATATAGGTGTCACTTAAGGGGTCTAGAGGACTCTCCTTCAAACCCAATGTTACGAAAGCTTGCAATAAAGCTAATTTCATTCTCAATAGACTATAAAGTAGTAAAATGTCACTTAGAAATAAGTTGACACTATACAAAACTTGTATAAGACCCGTCCTCTCCTATGCTTGTGTAGCGTTCGCGCACACTAAGCCAGATCCCATGCAAAAGGTACAATATAAATTCTTACGTATCCCATCAAGTTGTCCCTGGTTCGTGCGTAACGTCGACCTACATAGAGACTTTAAACATGTATCGATTCACGAGCACTGCAAACGCTTAGCGATGCGCTACTTTGAGCGCGCAGGCTCGCACGCGAATCCCCTCATTCTTAATGCGTGTGATTACACCGCGCTCCCTAGACGTAGATGCTCGCGTAGCGTCCTTTTACACTCCGATGACACCATTAGCGAATGCCCCGTATGTAGGTAGGAAATACACTACTGACACACGACACAAACAACGTCCTCGACGGAATCGACGACGAAGTCCAGCTTATTCAATGGCTCGGTCGCGTCTCGGCGCGGTTAGGGACCGTTAGCTCCATTAGATTAGTTTAATTTGTCTCCAATCGCGACTTCATCGTTCATACGTCGCGGCTGGTTTGCTTATCATAGGTCATCCCAGTCCGCTCGACGGCTGCAAGCCGAGTTTCGGGTCCCGCAGAGAGCGCCCTTACAGTCGTTCAGTCGTACTTCGTCACAGGCAGCCACTTAGTGCTTGCATTTCTTCAGGGACAGAGTACCCTCTTCCCTACCCAACCGGTGTCGTTGTAAAAGTTAATTTGGCTAACAGTATTAACCTCATGTTCGAAAAAAAATCTATATATAATATAGTTTAAAATATAGACTTTTCACACACACACTTCCTAAGTGTGTCACTAATATATAAAAGTAACGGTACATAAGATATATATAAAAGATATAAATAAAACTACATAAAATATACTTTAAGCTTCCGCAAGATTAATTTCTGAATTGATTGAGCAAAGTGATGAGTGAGCAAAGTACAATTTGTAACGAACATACATACATACATACAGATTGCACAAGTAACGTGACTCGTTATATACTACAACTCTAAAGTTGTAAATATATGAATGTCACAACATAAATACGTTAGTGACTGTAGTAAAGCAACTATACAGTAGTAAATCGTGGGAAAGTTACTTCACGTAGTACATCTATGCGCAATCAGTATCGGTATGGAATTAATCGCTATAAATCGCTAGAGCTGAATGCATTGTCTGAATAAAACAGCCTGCCTGCGTATTGCCCTCCGTACTGCCCCCTCATACTGCCCTCCGTACTGCCATCCAAACTGCCCTCAACACTGTCCTCCATACTGCCTCAATTGTGAGTGACCCGCGCATTGTGCGATTATTGCACTGCAATTAGATTTTTTAAATGCATGTTTAATAGGGTGTGTGAATTATAACACTTTGTTGTTTGCTTGGAGTTCATTTATTCTGTAAGAGGTAAGAGTGATCGATAGTTCTGAGTTTAAATACTGCTTGGGAAAATGTTAATATTTATCTATAATGCTTCTTCTTTAATTCACTTCCTTAATTCACTTCTTTAATTCACCTGGATAAGTGTTGATTTCCGTAATACAGCGTGTAAAAAGTACTGTTCTCATCTCTGGGCTGGTGCACCCCAGTATCAGCTTATCCCATTCGAATCATTAGGGATTCAATGAGCTGAGAAAGGCTTGACTATTTGGCTTTGCGTAAAAACGTCTTCTCGCTGTGCGTTCTCTATCACATTTATCTCGGGGAGTGTTCTGAGGAACTGTTTGACCTGTTATCTGCCGCCGAATTTTCTGAGCGCACATTACATCACAAACTTAAATATCATCCACACCACCTGGATACGTGGCACTCTACTACTGTGCGGTTTCGTAGAAATTTCCTTCCACGCGCCACGAAACTGTGGAATGGCCTACCCACGGCAGAGTTTCCGGGTCGACATGATATGGGTACTTTCAAAAAGTGCATCTACCTCCACCTTAAAGGCCGGCAACGCACCTGTAGCACCTCTGGTGTTGCACGGGGTCGTGGGCGGCGGTGATCACTTACCTTCAGGTGACCCGAACGTTCTTTTGCCTTGTCCTTTTCCACAACTATAAAAATAACAAAACTATAAAAATTACATTTAATCACTTTATTTACTTTTTAATAAACTTATGCTCAAACTGGTATCGAGCGCTGTAAAATATCACCCTATGTTCTTCATCTTCTATAAATTTGGTCCGAATATAGTCACAGATAGATTCTAGTGAACAAAAATTGAGCTGAGGCGAGGTCGGAATATTAATGAAGTCATTACACAGTTATATATGAGGTTGTGCAAGTACTGGCGAGCGACCTGTCGACTGTAGACCTCGCTTCTACGACGCGACGGTCAATTAAATAGAAAATGAAGTATATGTAAATTATAGCAAAAATTTTCTAAAATACCAACTTCACCTTAAATTGTGTAATCATGTAATTTAATCGTTTTCAAAGCGCGACTTTGAATTCCGGCACTCAAAACGCGTTGTCCTATAAATAAGATGAAAAATGTAAAACAGAGTATCTTAAGACCAGGTTATTTCAGCCTACCTGACTAGAAGCGGGTACAGTGTGAACCTAAACAAGTACTCCTTATTCGTCACAGTAGGACAACTTGAAAAAGTAAGTAATATTGTATGTTCTCACTACATAGATATCTCTATTATTTAAATTTCTTAAGTACAGTATAATGTTTAAAAAACAATATCTTAAAAAAATTAACAATGGAGCGCCGAAGTGTTAAAACACTTTGTTTTCTTATGCAGGAAAAGCGGGATCCTGAATAGTCATAGACAGTATCTTCATTGAGGGATTGGGATAATTATATTTACACACGAAGATTAAACATTGAACCCACTACCATCGCGGAGGAGCCAGACGCTGTCCAACGGTGGACTTAGAATTGAATAATTCACATCCATCGTCCTAGAGCTTGCTCTCACTGTAATAAGACGCGATCCCATTGTTTTATAAAGACAATTGCCTTTAAGATTTTCTTTAACTGTGTGCGGATAAAATTTTTGGTATCACTATAAGTAGTATATCTTCTTATATTTTGTAATTGTTATAATCAAAGGAAAAACATTCTGATAGATTTTTTTAACTCACTGCATGAAAGATCGTTGTGGCGCAGCGGTGCAGTGTCTAACCGTAAATGTGATGGCTGTGGGTTCAATTTTGCGCTCTTGTAACAAGAGCAAGCGCGACGTTGAGTTCCGCCACTCAACACACAATGTCTAGAAATTTAAGCGGAAAGTGCGGAGCGAAGAGTTTTAACGTAAGGTAACGCCTGACTCTCTTCCAAAATCCCTAAGTGCTCTGAAGAATCTTACATATTATTACAAATCTTAATTCTATACAAGTAAACTTAAATTTTATAATAATCGTAATATTAGTACATTTTAGATATTCAAATCTGGAATTCAAAAAAAGCATTGACTGTGTAGCACAGACAATAGACTGTGTTGATGTTCCGCCGAGCGCTGTCCTCCGTCCGCTGTCAGTCAGTTAAATATATGTCGGCGTGGGTAATAATTAATTTAAATATTGAGAATAAATTCATGATTGGTCAATTCATTTAAAGAGATGTTAATAAGAGAAACTAGAAATAATATTTAAAGCTAATAATCGTAAAATACTGCACATATCAAATGAATAGTTTTGTAATCGTCACGCCATTCTAGGCGCGTCATCGCTTGCCATTGTGAGTCATTGTGAGCAGTGTCAATATAAAGGGCGGCACGGGCATTGTACGTCCAGTCCCAGTCCGATCGAAGGCTGTAGGCCGAGGTTCGAGCCCAGCTAGGGAGCGCCCCTGTAGCTTTTGATTTTATTTTTCACAGGCAGCCATCCAGTGCCTCTTTATTCGTCAGGGAAAGAGTACCCTCTTCCCTACCCAACCGGTGTCGCTGTAAAAGCCAATAAGGCTAACAGCATTAATGAATATTCGATAAAAAATAAAATGTACGTCCAGTCTTGGCTCTGCCACGGCTCGGAGCAATGCTCGTGTTCAACCGCTGGTTAATCTCGACTATTTGGATAATTGATTTTGTAGTTAATCAATTATTATTGAAGTTACAAATGTGGTTAAAACCTATTCGTAACTACATTAGACTGGAGCAGTGAATGGCTAGTGTTGATATATCGGAAAGGGTACCCTGAAGCCTACACCTGGGGTCACAATTACCAGGCACTGCTTCAGGCTTTTCACCATTTACAGAGTAAGATAACATTATTTATTCTTAACTAATTTATGTTTTATACTTACTACGCAATTTCCTCCGATATATATATATATATATATAAATTATTCCACTGCAATAAGTTCAAAAGACAATATTAAAAGCTTTTAGTCAGGTCAGGTCATTTGTTAGTTTTATTATTTATTTTTATAACAATTTAATATTTTGCATTACAACTGACCATTGGGAACACGACATATTCAAATTTAAGAAAAATTACGCTTCGAGTATATATATATATATATATATAACGATAATTACTGCAATACCACTACAGACACTATAATAAAATTCCACAAAATTACCAAAATTTTAAGTATCTGTAAAAAATCTAACAAATATAGTTCTGTTAAACTTAAAGTTAAGTTAAACAATGTTCAAGAATATTTAGAGCATAAACATGTGTGGAATTATGCAGGATATCTGTCACCTAATGTAATAATTAATTATAACATTGATTTTGAAAAGAGAAACTGTTAGAGTTTCTTGCCGGCTCTTCTCAGCGGAACGGCCTTCCGAACCGGTGGTAACTCTTTGTTTATATATTCACTGGACGATGCAAAAGTGCCTTCATTAGTCTATTTGAATAAAGAATGTATTGAATTTAAATTTTAAGATATTTCCATCAGAAAGTTATTTAAATAATTGAAACCTCGACAACATGGTGTTATTATAACTCAAAATCGGTTCATCTTTGGATTAAAAAAGTACGACCTTGTCTCTGACTTCCGTAGAAAGCTCAAGTGGCTCCCAATCCGTCCTCGCAGTATTACTCATATTCTCCATCTCCTTTACTGTGTACTATTTGATCCATTAAACCCACCATATCTAAAATAGCGTTTTGTTTTTTTGGGGAATTCTCATTTGCAATGTCTGCATTCTAAACAAAATTTAACTCTTGAAATTCCTTCACACTTCTCTTCCTTCCTCAGCAATTCTTTTACTATCACATCTTCCCGACTATGGAATGCTTTATCCCTGAATATCAGACGGGCAAAATCTTTAAATATTTTTAAGCGACTCCTAAAACTACATTTCCATGCCCTCTAAACTTCTTGTAAATCTAAAATTGCCACCTTACTTATATGGTATGTATGTATGTATGAATGTATGTTTTTATGTATATATTTATATGTAAGTATAGGTATATATGTAGGTATCAATATATACGCCTGTAATATATGTATGCTGTATACAAGTGTTTTACTGTGACGTATCAGCCGGGATTCATCTCTGTGAAACCACAGGTAATTGCCCGAGATGGTCGCCGGTTTATACGTAGGAACTATGGAAAATGTGGAAATCTAAACTAGGACAATGGAATGTAATTTGGATAGGCTGTCTACTGGGCTATTGAATGAGACTAACGGACGTCTGCCTTTACAATAGTCTCAAATTGAATGATTGGCAGACGGTGACTCGCCTCCCAATAGATGGGTTTTGTACTAGGCGGTTTTCTCCGCTATTACGCAGATTGACCACTTCCACCCTTTCGAGCATATAGCTCTTGCGCTCCACTCTGCCGGCCAGTAAAGGCAAGCCAAAGGCGGGGGATAGATTACAATTCCCCTCTGGAGGACTCAATTCCATGGGGTCGCCACTCCCCAACAGCTCGCCACAAGCTGCCCTGCGGGTTTATTATTATTTTTATATGTACTATTTGCTCAGTTCGAAACTGGATTCTATTGTGCCTACGGGTTGTTACCAAGTAAGATACAATGTATATTAATAAGTTGTGTTATTATAATTGTGATATGTTAGTATTTTGATCTTCATCTATTTCGAAAAATTTCCTAACTAATCGACATGTGTTTAGTATTGCTGCTCTTTGTAATGTTATGTAAATTGTATTTATTAAATTCAAGATTTTTATGCTATGATGGAGATGTTTTGGTATAACACCAGTAGTAGAGAGAGCTATAGGTACTATATACGAGTATACTGCTTTTTGTTCCCAAATTCTTGTTATTTCACCCTTTAACTCTTCGTATTTATTTATCTTCTCGGTAATTGTTTTTAGGAGGTTATGAGTGTACGGCGATATCTATAAGGTAAGTAATTTTATCTGCTTTGTCTTGCAGTATTATATCTGGCGTGTTATAATGTATAGCCCTATCAGTAAGTATAGCTCGGTCGTAATATAATTTGTGAATAGAATTTTCTAATATGGTTTCATGGGGGTACTTATAGTAAGGTGTATCAACATTCGTAATAAGTTTATATTTGTGTGCAAGCTGTTGATGTATGATGTTACTAATTTGGTTGTGTCTATGTGTGTAGTCTGAATGTGTTAGATTGGAACAAGCTCCGGTCATATGTTGAATTGTATCTGGCTGGCTGTGGCATCTACGACATTTATCATTTGTGATTTTTGTGTCTTTAATTATATATTTTCTATAATTTTTCGTATTTATAATTTGGTCTTGAATGGCTATTATAAATATCCTTCAGTTTCTGGGAATAAGCTACCAACTTTAAGCCACACATTTGAACCTATTGAATCTATATGCGCTTGTTCCAAATCATGTGGATGTCTTCCATGTAGCACTTTTCTTTTCCAGTTATCTATTTGTTACTTTTGTGGATCTGTGTTGGGGCCAATTTCTACATTAACTATTTCTTCTAAATTTAATGGTGTGTAATTATGATCACTATCTTTTATGGTTTCATGTATTATGCTATTATTTGATTTGTTAATGAAAAATTTCTGTAATGTATTAAGTTGGTTTTGCCATAATGTATATTTATAGGTATATATAGTATATATGGTCTTGGCCCCCCCACGTTAGCAAGGTGTTCATCTAGGACGTAAGGTAGGATTTTGGGGGGCTTATTATTATTAACCCTTCCGAAAAAAAGCCTAGAGCGCGTCCTATCTTGATAGCAATAATAAAAGGAAGAAAGGGCAATGATCGTTCTTGTTACGCTTGTTATAATGTGTATTAAGATATTAGTAATGGTAGATTATATTAGAATGTTGATTCGTAATGTTGATTGATTTGTGAGAACAGTATAAGTCGTTGGATCGAACGCAGTACCACAATTCGGCCAATATGTCAAATAAGCTTACGGCACACACCCTACAGTCATGTCTCAAACCATGGGTGGACATTATTACATACACCAGAGTTCCAGGACATAAAATAGCACCACACAACTACTAATCATGCCAAGTCGTAGAAGGGTATACAACATGTCAATGACCGCGAGCTTACTGCGAGACGGCATCAGCCACGACAGAGTTAATGTCGCTGTAACAGTTCGCACAAGCACATCACGTCAGCCTCCGCGACATCAATCAACATTCAATATATTATCATAATATTGGTCAAACATCACTGTGTATCAAACACAATATGTGTCGCGCCTACACATATAGATGGTCAAAGATCGTGCCATCATCTTCGAATTATTATATTGTTAGCATACTCGTATAAAACTGGGTAGATTAAGGTAAAAAAGACTATAAAAGCAGTGGAATTGTTACAAACGGGAACAGGTGCTTGTAGGCGGAAGCCTTGATTGGAAGGTATATAGTGTGTAGTATTGTTATTGAGTGATACATGTTACTTATTGTGTGTAACGGAGTGTCTTAATACAAGGTTCCCTCTGCCTACTCTGCTGTGCGCGGGATACAGCGTGAAGCTGATTCATTTATTTATTTTATTAGTTATAACGTTGGGTACGAGTCTATACATATGTTATAAATATGTGCATCATATTTATTTGCGCCGTAGTACTCAAGAGTTCAACTTGACCGCTGCCTTCCAACCATCACTATCCACTATATAGACGGGTTAACGGTTGCGATACTCGGAACGCCAATACATGAACTAGTCAAGATTAATATTATGTTAAAAATATGTGGATTGGATTATTCATAATCAATTATGTTATTAATGTTACGTGCAGTTACACCCACTTTATTGAGCATCTCAAAAGCCTGCGTGAATGGCATTCTGTCATCGCAGTGGAACAGTATTATCGAATTGTTTTTCGATTTCAATATTCTACAGGCAATGTCGTTGACCATCTTCGTGAGTAACGCTTCATAGAATTAGCGTCTTACTGCGATTTTCTCAGTGGTACCGGTCAACAGATCGGCTGGCTGCCATATTTCGTATTGCCTTGTATAAAGCGTAAAGTTAAAACTGGAAACTCGTGCAGTTCAAATGTTGAATGATTTTTTCACAACTGATCTCTTTTCCTTCATCCCATCGTCATAGGGTTATTCTCACTTTTTCTTCGGTTTTACTATTGTCAGTAAAAATCTCTTCTCTTCCATCTCGAGCTCCTTATCAAATGCGAGGTAATTTTTACCACAGTTTTATACTCCCCTAAATCTACAGGTTTTGAGCAGTGGGATGTATTTTGCATGTCGCTGACATCGACTAGGTTTTTATTTATTACTAAATATTTTCGAAACTAATATTATTATATATGCACTCATATCATTTTATATACCTGTAACCGGTACGCATTAAGGTACGACGTTGCCACTCCGCTTAGAGCAAATGCGCGACTTGCAACGCAGCGCCGAACGCGCGACTTGCGTCTCTGAGCGGAGCAATACCTTTATGCGTACTTGTTATAAGCCTTGTGCACATGCAAATAGATGCAAGTAGCAGTAGCAGACCTTCACTTTGTTTTATAAAAGCTTTAACTTATGGAATCAAGCGTCTGGTCACAGAATGTTGTCAGCACCATTTTAAATGAAACCACAGTTTTAACTACTCTATAAAAGCCTAATAAAATTAAACAAAAAATCATAAAAATGAAAAAGAGTATTTTTTTTGCAAACAGTTTTCAGTTTGCCTGAGTTTCTTAACATTAGATTCCCTCTGTCTACTTTGCTTTATGTGCGTTGTAGCGTGACGCTAAAAAAAAAATAGCCTTTAACTTTTCCCAATAATGGACCATCCTACACAAAATAATTTTTCATTTCTAATCAGTAATTAACAACTCGTACTCGTAAACAAACTCTTCAGTTTTATAATATTAGTACAGAAATATAGAAAACTATATAGTATCGTATTAAAGTTGATTAAATAAATGTTGCAAATATTGCATTATCTAACTATGCCTACTACTTGATAGCTGTGGCTTTCATATGTGTGCTTTATGTTAAAAGTTACTAGTATTTTTATCAATTTCAATCACATAAAATTATGTTTCACAGTTCAAATATCCATTTAAATAATAAATAATATTGGAAAATTAAAGAGTAAATAGTGATAGGCTATCATCAATATCTATTACAAGATACGATAAATTACTCAGTAATTACGCTTTGTTTCACTGATCCCATTAACTAATCAATAGTATAGTGATATGGTTACAGTAACGACCCCGAAGCCAAAATATCTTTATTGTTAAGCCACGTTTTATCCCACATATAGCAGGGTTGGCAGAGAGGACCACCACCAGTTTCTTCCACCGAACGTCTAGACGTAGCATCCTTAACAGCCGTGTTCAACGTTGCAGCTTGTATACATACTCGTAGAGCGGGGAAATAAAATAATTCATTTAGCAGACTGGATGGAGATCGAGGCCACAATCACCGCGTTTAATGTCAGACATTGCAGGACAGTGCCGCGACACGACTGCCTCTAAAATTTCTAAAAATCTCAAATAAAAAAGGTCGTTTTAAAATATAATAAAAGCCAATCCAGCTACTTATATAGAAAACCCATTTTCCAAATCCTTTGTTTCAAATATAGAAACGGTTGAAGAAGATAAGAAAAGATTGGAATACCTTTTATCTTAAGCTCATGTGCATTGGGCCTCGATCATTTCAATTTCACGGAAACGTTCGACTCGAAAATTTTCTACGGGTTTTTGCTTCCACGCTCATTACACGAATTCCTTTAAACGGTTACACTTGGATACGAGCATGAACAAGAATAATTTCTGTAATCTTCATGCTTAAGTTAGCGATTATTATTTTTTTAGGCAATAAGAAAAGCAGTTGACTGCTCCTGTTCCTATTTACTAGTTAATCTATATTATACAGATGATATAATAACTTCCCGCGGAATACTCGACAGGCAACTTACCATGTGCGGATCGCGTGAATTGTGATACGCTAGGTTTGGTATATCTAGCATGACCGCGTCGTTTGACATAACTACATAGCTGAATGAACTTAAAAGATTTCATGTAAGTACATCATGAAAAACAAATAATCGTGGCACCGAGGGATAATATAACTGACAGTAACGTGACGTTGAATCGTAGCACTAAAACACAAGGACAGGACAGGACGAGGAGGTTGACAATAGAGTTTTTAAATGAAACTGCAAAATTGTTTTTTTATGATAATAAATTATTATTAAATTTAAGGCGGTATAAGAAAATCAATTAATGATTACAAATAATAAAAATAATTTCAGCTTCAGGCTGTGTCCCGAATATGGCAGGGTCTGTCTGTCTATTTGGCAGCTAGCATTTACAGGTTGCCTTGTTCAGGAAAAATCTGAAAACTATACTTCTTCTTCTTCCTGGCATTATCCCGGCACTATCCCGGCATTATCCCGGCTATTTCCAGGGTCTGCCTTCCTGTTCAATCTACTCCACCTTGCACGGTCTTTACCTGCCTCGGTGGTTAGACCATTGGCTCTCGTGTCCTGCATCACGACATCCAACCAGCGTTTTCTTTGGCGTCCAAGAGGTCTTACTCCAGGGTCTGATATAGCAAGGCACTTGCATCCGACATAGTTCTTAGGCCGGCGCGTAACGTGGCCAAACTGTATCAGGCGTCGATCTTGGCTCCGCTACGTCACGGACTCCTAGACTACCTCGAATGAACATGTTGCATATGCGGTCAGACCGTGTTACGCAGCCTCACATCTTCATTTTCATGACGCGAAGCTCCTGAGTGTGCCGAGATAGTGCTGGCCTGGTAAGAACATGAAGTAAAAAAGAACCGGTCGGATGATGCTCTTGTATATGAGACCCTTGAACATGGGCGGTATCCTGCGATCGCAGACTACACCAATGACCTCCTGCCATTTAACCCAAGCAGCGCATATCCGGTAATAGACATCATGATCGATGCCGCCAGACTAGAGGTACCCGAACTTTTACAGACAGATCCAAGGTACCTGAACTTTTCCGACTTAACGGCTGGTTCAGGATAGTGCTCGAGTCCAGGCTCCCGCAGGCCATGTACTTAGTCTTCGACACGTTTAGTCTAAAACCACCGTTCTCTAGCGTACCCTTCCACAGGTTCACTTTACGCTCCAGCGTCAGTCGGTTCTCGTCAATGAGTGCTATATCATCGGCATACACCATCAGCCATGGAGGCTGGTCTTCGATGTTAGCCGACACATTATTGAGCACCACATTGAATAAGAACGAACTTAGAGCCGAGCCCTGGTGAACCCCTACTGTAAAATGTTCGTATAATTATGTCATATATCCATATAATTATGAGGCCGTCGTGGCGTAGCGGCACACGTGTGTGACTGTAACGCGACGGTTGTGGATTCGATCCCCATTCGAGGAAGTGAAATATTTATTAATGTTTATACTTCCATTTCTTCGCTCTCGTGTCGAGGCAAAGCGCGGGAGCTCTGCCACTCAACACGCAATGCCTCCAGAATTCGGCAGAATAATGTAAATGAATTTTATTTTTGAAGGTTAGAACAACACAAGAATTGCTTCTCTGTAAGTAACAAAGATTTTATTATTTTATATAACAAATACAATTATATGTTTGTCATTGTCTACAATATTAACCCTACCTGTAAGTAACAAAGAAACAACATTCAATGTTATTATTCACAAGGTTGTCTTTAGATTAATAATCTCAACAGAGTTTGATAAGATCTTTAAAGTAAAACAAATATATAAAAACTCGAAGCTAACTTTTAGCGACTGGGCAACTATTGGTATATACCGAAGCAAAAACACACTGTACGAATTAATATGAGGCAATGGAATCAAGATCCGTCTTTCTTGTTAAAAGTTAGAAATTTTTCAAAAATATTTAAAAAGGTATGTACCCAGGCTAAGTCTTTGTATATAAGAGCTA
>DWGR01002686.1:0-13278 GCA_018247715.1 Heliconius burneyi | reverse complement strand
GCAAACGAGCGTTCGGGTCACCTGAAGGTAAGTGATCACCGCCGCCCACGACCCCGTGCAACACCAGAGGAGCTACAGGTGCGTTGCCGGCCTTTAAGGTGGAGGTAGACGCGCTTTTTGAAGGTACGCATATCATATCGACCTGGAAAACTTGCCGCGGGTAGGCCATTCCACAGTTCCGTGGCACGTGGAAGAAAATTTCTACGAAACCGCACAGTAGTAGAATATTTATAACGTTACGTCATGTATTAGATATTTTATTTAGTCTGACACTAATTATAATGTCTCCACGCGTCTACCTGTTCCAGAGAACTTCATTAACACTCTAAAGGGTGTCCTTGCTAGGCGACTAATAAATACATTAAGGGCTTAACTACTATGACATGTTAATATATCAGTGTTCACGCTGGCTGTGATCATTCTGTTTATATTAATTTAATTATATTTTGGGTTCCTACTATTGAGATGTAAAAGCCAGTCGTGGCGCAGGGGCACAAGCGTGTGACTGTAAACGTGACAGGTCGTGGGTCGATTTCTCACCTCCTCCTTAATGGTAACATTAGGTTCCCAGATTTTCTCTGCCTATCCTGAAAAAAAAGGTTTCAAGTGTATATGTTTAATCAGATTAACTATTGTTACATTTTTAATTTTTAAAATAAATATTCTTGAAATTATCTCAAAATATTTTGAAAAATTAAGTTTACAAATCAATAAATAAAGTGTTTCAGTATTATTTTTGTAAAATGCTGATATATTCTATAGATACCTTATGTTTCACAATGAAGCCTCATGAAGTTAACAGATGAGCCAACTTAGAATTGAAGATGTTACTAAATTTGAAACAACTTTTATTTATGTTCAAGAACACTGTCTAAGACTTACTTATTCCGTATGCAGTAGTCATTTAAATGTAGGTTGCACCGAACAAGTACATGTCGCCGCTATACCCAGTAATAGAATTCACTTACACATGGAGTCTCTTGTGCTGTTTCCACGAAGATTTTGAGATATATACATAATATACAAGATTTTGCTATTTGCTGAATATCCGAATATTCAGTGTGTGGTAATTTGATGTAAGTTTCATATTTATCTATACTAGCTACTGGTTTTAGTTATTGTTGTTTTGTTGTGTTCTTAGATTTAAATAATGGACGATATTTTCTTACAATTTTTCTAAAATGAGGATGAGCTTCCGTAATTTATTTATTTATGTTTGAAATACACTTCTTATATAACTTTCCCCTCGTATCGTTTGGTGTATTGGCTTAAAATTGCATAAAAATCTGATGCATAGTCGTAAAGTGACGCGGGTGCATATGAAGGAAACGGTTTTTATTAATAAAATAAAAAAATATTTTGTATATAACAAGATTTAAAAATTTTTTTTAGCTTCACGCTGTATCCTGCACATAGCAGGGTAGACAGAGGGAACCTAGTGTTAAGACACTCCGTTCCCCACTTTCTGCCGAGTTCTGGAGGCATTGCGTATTGAGTGGCAGACCTCAACGCCGCGCTTTGTCTCGACACCAGACCGAAGAAAATGGAAATATAAACGTAAATAAATATTTCACTTCTTCTAGTGGGGATAGAACCCACTACCAGTCGATTTTGCAACGCACGAAGTCACACCCTTGTACCGCTGCGCCATGACGGCCTCTAAATAATTTTTGATATTCTTATACGAACGCTAAAAACAATTTAACTATAACATTCAAGCCTGTAACTACTTTAAAATATTACACATGCTCTACTGTACTTTAGTGATTCTTTGTAATTTCTGAACAAGTCGCAACAATGTGCACCGGCAAGTGTCCCCTACAAACGCTCATCAAACTTTGTTCTATGACTAAACTCAAGCTTTGAATCTAAAATAGAGCACGCCCAAACGCTACGTGTATGGAATCCTATTATTCTTATCTTTTAAAAACATCAGTTTGGTTAAAATTTTATAGGAAATTTTTCGTTTCACGGAAAACAAACTGTAAAGATTATATTGAATGATGACAATTTTTTTAGTTTTAGATAATAGAACAATCTCATAAGCATAGCTAAGTGTGCTATATTGCTCCTTTTATCTCGTCTGTCATATATTTACCTATAGACATTAATAAGAAAGCTTAACGTATCTTTGTAGAAATTTTGACTTAAAAATTTATTTTCTACTGTTAACTTACGCACCTATGAATGTAAGTTCATATTTCTATAATATACAAAAATCTTGCCTCTAGAAACTAATATTATTACATATAATAAATACTGCTTTACGCTATATCCTGCAACTAACATGGTAGGCAGAGAGAGAGTCTAGTGTTAAGACATTCCGATCCTTACTTTCCACTGAATTATGGAGGCATTGCGCGATGAGTACTGGAGCTCAACGTCGCGAAGAAATGAAAAATAAGTGGAAATCGATCCCACAACTTGTCGTGTTTATAATCAAACGCCCGTTCCCCTGCACCACGACTGTCCTCTATTACATAGCGAAATCAAAGAATATATTATACAATTTAAATACCTATATACTCGTACTTAAAGATAATATTTAAAAATCAAACAGAGAACTGTAGAAGTAAACAAAATATTGATACCGAATACGGTGCATAAGTAAATATGACAAAGAAGAATAGTTTTATATAACTCCAATAAAACACACATCTCGTTTTCCCATATAAAATCCATTCAACATCCAAGATTGAAAAAGACATCAAGGTGGAGAAGTTATTGTTTTATAAAATATAAATTTCCTCATAACCTGAGCTAAGTATATTTTTAAGAGCACGGTCGCCACATAACTCCGGCGAGGAAGGAACCTTCGCTCCTTGCGGGACGGAATACAGATTGTTTACTCAAGTAAATTGCTTTGTAAGTCTTGAGGCGGTTTAAAAAATGTTTCTATATCTGTCGGGAACCCGGGACCCTGAAAACACAATCGTATTACGTCAGCGAAGTTATTTAACGATGCTACGTACTATTTGTCTTTCCTTATTTATTTTATAAGCAAAACTGCTGAAGTAAATTAGTTTGCTTTAGCCTCAGACGAGGCCTGAGGCGAGCTAGAAAATTATAATAGCTTTTTTTACCTTGTACTTTCTTCGTTTTAAATTGAGATTAAAATTCTGGGAACATTAAAAGTTATTTAATTTTGTACTTAATTGTTAAGAAATAGAATATAACTATGTTAGGTTAACGCTCTATTCCGCACATAACAGGGTTCCTAAGGTTCCAGACTATTCGACGAATTTACGAGTCATTGCGTATTGAGTGACGGTACTCAACGCCGCGCTTTACTTCGACACTAGAGTAAAAAAATGAAAATATTCAATATATCATTTCCTTGAGTGTGATCCCTCAACCTGTCGCGTAACAGTCACGACTGGTCTCAAGAAATAAAATATATATTATATACTTAATATTTTAAATTTCTTCCTACAAAAATAAACCTAAATTTAGTTACGTTCACGGTTACGGGTGTATATTTCGATGCCATATATAGCTTTAAATTCGTAGGAATGAACTCAAAGCATTAATTTTACGAAGCTGCAAGGCAAAATTGCAGATGAGTAGTCTTCTGTTGGACCAGACTTTAAGGGAGACTCCTTTCCTTTGACAAAATAACGACTAAGAGATGAAAAGTCGCCTAAGACGACAATATCTGAGATTAGGCGGGACGCCCACTTTCTCATTTTCTTAAATAGCCTCGTAGGGAGTGTTTTTGCAAAATAATAAAGATTACCTTTGTTATTTTATATATTTTTCAATTTTACTTGAAAATTTTTACATTATCATTATAATTAGTTGCTTTAACGATTTCCAAGAGGCACGGGTTCAAATAACGTTAGGTTAGCCTACCTACCTAACCTGAAATTCTTATACGTTTTCTAAATAAAAATTTTTCTTTACTAGGTGTGGAAGAACAAAACAAACAACTTTAGAAAAATTGCTTTAAGATGTTGCAACTCAAATTGTAATATAGTATATAAAATGTAATTAAAAATACTTTTTCAGTGCTAAATTTTCTAAATTTCGATATAAAATTGAAAATTTGAAATTTAGATTTTCTACTAGAAAGTTATCTCGACCGAAATAAAAAAAGATCGTATCCAGCGTACGTCGAGTGCACATGGAGTCCAATTAGCTGCATTTTATTATAACCACTTGGATATAACTTTACGAGTGTAGCAGATTTATATTAAAAAATAATATTTCTAGACATGGCATATATTAAACATATTATGTGATTGCTAACAAATGGTAATTATAGTATTTTAAGTAGATATTAAATTTTTTATCCCTCATTTATTATACATATTCTATTTCTAGCTTTACGTTATACTCGTACAAGAGGGAAGGCAGAGGGTTCTTCGTATTGAAACTGTCTGTTCCCCATTCTCCGTCAAAGTTTTGAGGCATTATGTTGTGAATGGCGGCACTCAACGCCACCCTTTGCTTTGTTACCAGAACGAATATATGAAAATATTAATAAACAATAATACCCCACTTAGGACCCGCAATCATCACATTCACAGTCATACGATTGTGCCAATACGCCACGACGGCCTTTACAAAAAATTATATAGACCTTAGTTGTTAAGAAGAAAGCTTTAAATAGCTTTTCAATACGTATGTATTAAGGCATATAAACTACTACTACTATTATATATATTATTTCCACACAAACCACTGTGCCCCACACCTTACCCTTCAGTTCATAATTAAAGTTCGGTCAAGTCTTAGTTGACTTACTAGTTGAACTCGGAACTCCTTGTTTATCCACCACCGCAACTTGTAGAGCAAAATAATAAACAACTTTTTAATTGACAATCAATCCGGCAAGTTTGTAAAACACTTGTTAGGATAAGTATTTGTGTTGGGAACTTATTGGTGGAAAAATATTAATTAAAATTGATTTTCATATTTAAGTAATCTTAGCCCGTCGTGGCACAGGGGCGCAAATGTGAATGTAAATTCGTTAGATTGTGAGTTCAATTCCCGCGTGGCGAAATTTAATATTTATATATTTTCATTTCTTCGTTCTGGTGTCCAAGCAAAGAGTGGCGTTCAAATCTGCCACTGAATACGCAAAGCCTTCAGAATTAGGCAGAAATCGGGGAACGGAGTGTCTTAACACTAAGACAACTCCTTATTTGAGTTGTTGTTGTGGTGATATGAAACTGTTGTTTTTGTCGTTTTAGTCACGGACAATATCTATATAAAATAATTCTTTTATAATTTTTTTAATGCATAATATCTAAGCATACCCCTACTGTTTACAACATAATATCTTATTGTGTTTGTTAATAAATTAAAAAAATTAAATTAAATCAGCTTCAAGCTGTATCACGCACACAGCAGGCAGAGGGAAGCTAGTGTAAAGACACTCCGTTCCCCACTTTCTGCCAAAATCTGGTTGTTAATAAACATATTTATTCAATATACCAGAATCAACATGAAACAAGAATGATTTTTTTTAATACTGAAGGAAAAAACAGTAAAGTTGACGCCTTCGCGTAGCTAGAGAGTAGTTAGTAATCGTATATGTAATACTTGGCTAATGTGCACCATCTTTTTAATCACTTGTGTTAAATGTTTAGATTTTAAATATATATTTTTGCCCATTTAGGCTGGACAGACAATGAGTATTTTCTTTATAAGTTCATACATTTTTTTAATTTTCTATTAATAAAATATACAGAAACTGTTGAAACAATGTCGAGAAGGTTATTCTAGCAATTGATGTTCTGACATGACAAAACAAAAGTGAGTCCATTGGGAGTCGCCACAGAGCGTGAAATTGCCAAAAAAAACTTGGAAATCCATCACGAATCAAATGACACTTTGAAATTGTAAAGCTAACTGAAGAATCGGATGGACTGGCAAAACAATTAACGGGAGCGGACGATCCGAAAAATTGGTATAATCAACGGAAACAGCGTTCGATAACATGAAAGAATTCATAAAAGCATTTTGAAAATGCTATATTAAATATATTCTGTGCCTCAATGCTGACCCACTAACTATGTAAAAACTTTTATTTGTTTTTTTTTACATTTTCGGCACAGAGGCTAGAGAAAGGCGAATACGAAAAGATATACGAATTTTAATGGTGGTGGCATATACTCGTATGTAAATTTTTTATGTAATAATTTTTTATGTCTAGAGAACAAATTTTTTACTTAGACTAGTGCAGGGATTTTGTAGAATAATATTTTAAAATGTCATAATTTACATTTTCAATATAATTAAATGTTATGACACAGTTGAGATATAAAAATATAATTTATATTTACTCGGATAAGGCTCAAGGTTCATATCCTAAGTGGTAAAATATCAATATTCAAAATATTTACTTTATTTTCATCAGGTTTGTTATATAAATCACTACAACGTCTCTATTCAAAGGGCAAAATCTAATTATGCTGATTAGTCACCGATGTTTTAAATAATTAAAAAAAAGAAAGAAAAACATTACATAAATAGGTATAGATAAATTAATAAATGTTTAAAATGTAGTACTTACTAATATAATATTTCTAATTATACAATCACAATGCAATAATATTTTTTCCACATAAATCAGTCAAGGGTAGAATTCGAACCTTGCAATATCTAGACACATGTCAACTGCGCAATAGGGCAGTGAAAACACAATAGAAGCCGTTACTTTGAAGAAGCTTTGTTTAAAAATTAACGGATCGTCTGTCTAATCTCGCTGATAAATTCACTTGATGGATTATGCCATTCCGCACACAAAATAATTTATTTTTCACCCCTTTGTTAGTTGAGGAGGACTTATTAGCAGTTTAATCGCTTAAAATGGAGTATTCAAGTCAGTAACTCTCTGAAGGCTAGAGGATATCTAAATTTAAGTCGTCGGATAAATCCTTTACGTTCTTGATGTTTCTTAATTGAGTAATTTTCTATTCACAATTGTACCTATGTGAGTTGAACCCTTCTAGAGGATTAATGGTATTCTTATTAAAAGCCATATAATGCTGTTTTCAAATCTGCTTATGTGGTGTCTAAAAGCGTGAAGTTAAAAGATAGATAAATAGATATATAGATAAAACTCTTTATTGCATACACAAACTATAGCTACAATACAAAAAGAAAATCGTTCGCTGTATAAATACAATTGGTATACAAAGGCATAAATTGGCATAAATACAATTATCACTATTAGTGATCTCTTACAGGTAACCTTGGGCGTAAACATTTACAAAATAAATAATAATATAGGATATATTATTATTTATTTTATAATATAATGCATAAATATAATGCATAATGCATAAAAAGTTTGTTAATTTAGAATATAAAGAATGTGTATTAATGTTATATTTTTGAAATGAAAACGAAAGTCTACTTGCTTGTCAAACTTTGCAAAACAGTGAGAAGTTCTTGAGCTATTTTTAAATTGTCTACATAACTAGCTAAATAACAATTTTGTTTATTATATAAAATTAACATGTCGTTAATACGACAAGTTATGGATTCGAATTCCACTCGAAGGAAGCGAATATTTAACATTTGAATTTCCTCGCTCTGGTGTCAAGCCAAAGCGCGGCGTTAAGTTCCGAGATGGAGCGTGAAGCTGAAAAAAATGCAATAGTTAGTACAAAAAGTGCAATAGTTGTCCTCTACGAACGGTATTTTTTTTTCTTTTATGGAAAAACACATGGCAAACGAGCGTACGGGTCACCTGATCGTTAGTGATCGCCGCCGCCCACGACACCACGTAACACCAGAGGAGCTATTGGTGCGTTGCCAGCTTTTGAGGTGGTAGAACGCCGGAGTCCGGCATTACCTAATGCGAAACGCAGTGGCATAAAACCACTACTTCACGCCGGTTTCAAACGCCTACGTGTCGCCATTGCTGGCGACGTGACTCTACCACTCGTACTTTAATCGCCTCTTACGACCAGTACCTACCTGGGTGATCCTATTCTAAGCCGGGATCACACGTCGTAATTATAAAAATCAGTACGGGCCAAAACTATAAAATATAATTATAATAAGAAGATGCAACTCATATACCCAAGTGTTTATATAACCACATAATGTATACAGCATGTAGCGTCACCACAATCTTTGGCAGTTTCACAAAAGACGACTATCACACAGGAGCAGTATGGTATGCTGAAGGCTAAAAACATTAGCATATTGCGGGTCGGATCGTAATCACTTGCTTAGCAAAATTAGCCCCTAAGGTGTACTATTCACCAACTACTAGCACTTTATTATCCCTCAAACGTGCCCACTTATGCTAATTCGGTACCCTTTGAGGTACAGTATCGCCCTAAAATTAATACAGTAATATGATACTGCTTATTAGAAATGGACGCTAATAATGACTGCTTATGCATCGAAATTTCTTTAATATTTTTCTTTTATGTTGTTATGTTTGTATGAGGATGTTGAAAATATGTGTTCAATGGATTTGAATAATTGGTTTGAATGGTACGTATGGTGTTTTTAAATTATAGGATCAGTAAAGTTAGCTCTTTTAATGTAAAAATATTAAAAACATAAGTTTTTGAACCTCTTATATTAAAATCAGAAGCTAGATCAGAAGAAAGAAAAGCTTTTAAAATCAGAAAAGTTGACAAAAAATATAATTAAATGGCGTTGCATGTGAAAATAACGTCGCCCGAAATGATATAGTGTTGCATAATTAATCTGAATATTTTATACATTTTAGTTGCAGAGAAAAACTAAATAATATTAGCTTTACGCTATATTCCGCACATAATAGGGAAGGCAGAGGGAACCTAGTGTTAAGACACTCTGTTCCCCACTTTCTGCCGAATTCTGGAAGCATTCCGTGTTGAGTTGCAGAACTCAACGCTGCGTAATGTAAACTAAAAGATTTTATGATTTATTTTAATATTTGATAACAGATTAATGTAATGAATTAGCAGTCTAAATGACAGGAACTTTGGAGAATCCGACCCATTTCTTTCCTTTGTTTGGAATATGAGGTTACTGCTGTTAGCCCTATTGGCTTTAATAGTAACATTGGGTGGGCAGAGAAGGATCTATTCCAGAAATAGCAAGCACCAGGTGACTGCTTGAAAGGTTGTCGTCGATGGTAAAGGCATCCGCTGCGGGACTTAAACCAAGGCTTGCGGCCATCGATGAGGCTAGAAAAAGGACTTTAAAGCGTAGTTTCGATCTACGAAACTTTGGGTGCTTCATGCTTACTCTGCGCCACTCTTTATCCTATCCTTCTTTTTCTCTCTTGATTCAGGCATAAGGCTCAAATATCTTTACTTTTCAAAATTGACGCAATATATTGTGATTAATAAGCAATTATTAGTTTTTTTAGCTTTACGCTGTTTTCCGCACATAGCAGGGTAGACATAGGGAATCTAGTGTTAAGTCACTCCATTCCCCACTTTCTGCCGAGTTCTGGAAGCATTGCCCGTTGAGTGGCAGAACTCAATGCCGCGGTTTTGTCTCAACACCAGAACGAAGAAAATGGAAATATAAACTTGGGTAGATATTTCACTTCTTCGTGTGGGAATAGAACCCACAACCAGTCGATATTGCAGCGCACGAAGTCATACTCTTGTGCCGCTGCGCCATAAGGCCTCTTCGTTATTAATTTTTATTATATATTTTATATATACTGTTAAGATCTTTACTGTAGTCTTATGTTACATATTTAAGTATTGTTGATAAGTTTGTGCATGGGTTTAAACATTACCAGTCAAGGAAGCTGTAATTTAATATCTGGGGCAAGTGTTCGCATTATTATGAATAAACTTTTACAAGATTACACACTCTGTTGGAAAACTGCTGATATTCAAACTAAGAGCTGAACTTTTAATATTACTTTTATATAAAAATGCACATCGCATGTAAGAGACAATTTAAAGTTTAATGTATGGAAATCTGGAGTTTGCGATGTGTGCATACTCTTTGTAAAAACTTTTCCGACTTCAAACTGCACCATTTACTCCTCGCATTTGCCGACTTTTTAATCTGTTGATCAAACAACCGAGCAGCTGACGACAAATTTATTCTTGTACACAGAAGATTCTAATCGTGATGTTAGCTTTGAAGCGAATTCTTTTTAAGACAGCTCGGTTTTTTGACTTAGCAATTCTTCAAAGATATGATGTATCTCGTAGTATTTTGAGACATTAATGAGCTCTTACTTAAATAGATAAAATACAAAAAATTTAAGGGTGTATAATAGTAACATATCCAACAGCAATCCTTCCTTCCTTCCATACATTATTAAAGTAGTTTTAATTTTCTAGACTTGAATGTTTGCTTAGGGCAACGTTAGTGTCATGTATAGGTATTATTTTTGTAGACAGAAGGATCCTGACAACGTAGTCTTAAGACCGCTCCGTTCCCATTAAAACAGTGCCGTTCTCACTTTCTGCTGAATTTGAAACTCAACGCCACGCTTTGTCTCGTTAAATCATTATAAGGAAATGAAAATATTAAATATTTTATTCCGTCGAATGGGAATCGAACTGCAAACCTGTGACGCTTACAGTTACGTATTAAATCTATTTATTAATAGTTCATTCATTATGTATTTTTACTTTTCTTAATACTATATACATATCATGTTCAACTTGTCTAACCAAAGCTTTATAATAATCTTAAATTTATGTGGTAACAAAATTTCGGCTTTAAAATCTAGCCCATCTCATCCAGTGAAACGTTTCTCACTGTGTAAACAAGAACATAAAATAAATAGAGTAAGTTTTGAGAAAGATTGTTTGTTTCTTGTTTATGTTGTGCATTGTACGAATCCGTAGTCCACGTAAAGTGTGTCAGGTGGATTTAATTTTTTACTTGGCCTGAAGCCAAACTGTTGTTATTTTAGGCCATTCTCACACGGTAACCGATCCTAGGTTGCCAGTTGACTGCTCCTGTCATTACATTGCTATTATACCTCTAAGCCAGCCAACAAACGTTCAGCTTGAACGCCTTCGCTGATGTATGTGAACGAAGGAGGGATTTGTCAGAAATAATATTCTACTTGTACTGTAATGTCTAAAAATAACATTGAAATTTATTTCTTTTAAAAATTAAACATAACTTTTATGTTTAGAATTTAAAAAATATATGATATTCAAACGTTTTGTTTTCATTCTGTGGCCATTTCTTTAATTGTTGTTTATTTTCGCACATTATTTAGTAAACAGAGAGAATGGAGTAACAAACGCTGTAATCACCATGTATCACTTCCTTATTATCCATCTCCCAATAATCAACCCCCCAACCCCTTCTTCTCTCTCCCCATTACGTTTAAATGATTTGTACGTGATCAGTACTAAATACTTTATAATAAAATTTCATACAAGCTATAAACTTAAAAATATAAAAATGACTTTTGATATTTGTTTTTTACATATGCACTTAACTTTAAAAAGTTCACCAAGGAAGCAAATTATGGTTAAAAAAGTATCGGACAGTATATGTTCGCAAATTGCTAAGAATTAAGCAAATTCTGTCTAATTAGCGAGGGTATAATTTATAATATTTTAAAATGAAGATTTAGCCCGAGGCTGGGAACGGTTGCAGCTTATTGGAATAATGAAACTTGGTTGTTTAGTTTCAAAGGATATGACGAATAATGATAAAGAATAAGTATATATTCAATATGTATATTATAATTGAATAAGACTTTGTAAAATGAACTTAAATAATATTTAAAAAAGTTTAATATGTGATGTTCAATAATTATTTAAAAAAAATTGAATCAGCTTCACGCTGTACCCCTCACACAGCCTGCTGTGCAGAGGGAACCTAGTGTTAAGACACTCCATTCCCCACTTTCTGCCGAATTCTGGAGGTATTGCGTGTTAAGTGGCAGAACTCAATACCCCACCACAAAGGACTATTATAGAATCGATTTATAAATTACAAAAAAATGTTCCAAATATAGATGGATAGAGGCGAAACGCGGTGATAGTACAATGTGTGACTATAACGGCGACAGATTATGGGTTCGATTGATTTAAATTTCTTAAGTTGTAAGTTTTTGTAAAGATTATTGTCACATTTTTACTAGGCAAAGAGTTCCTAGGCCTGCTGAAGTAAAGCTAAAAAAATATTACTTTACACTGTGATGATAACAAAATCAGCAAAAATTTTACTACATATGCATGTTGTATAAATATAGTTTCCTAATATTTGTTATTTGAAAAATTGTATCTATAGATCCCAGTTTTACTTTTTGAAAAGTTAAATAACGATGGAGCATTTTAAAAAAATAAATCCCCATAAATCCCTGTGCGGTTTTCAGGAAGGCTTTGGGGACGGCCAGTTTTATTCCTACATGTTGTAATCCCGGATTAAATAGAACAAGCAAAAAATATTTTTTAAGCGGCCTTTTTAAAACTATGGAATGCGATTAATGATTATATAATATTTGAAGTTGGGTTTTATATGATATTATACATATTTAGACAGTTTACACAGTTGTGTATAACTTTTGTACGTATATTATTCCATTTAACTTATACATTGTCATTTCTAAAATTGTAAGTTCTTGTGAGTTATTATTTATATAGAATTAGATTGAAATAGAATAAGGCTGTTAAATTTTAGAACATTTAGCTTGTGTGCGAAAAATTAAAATTGTGTCGTAATATAAAATAAAAAAAGCTTCACGCTGTATCCCGCACAAAGCATAGTAGGCAAGGAGAACCGAGTATTAAATGACTGCGCTCTCCACTTTCTGCCGAATTCTGGACGCATGGCGTGCTGAGTGGCAGAACTCAATGCCGTGCATTGCCTCGTTACAAGAGCGAAGAAAAGTAAATAAATATTTTCACTTCCTCGAGTGGGGATCGAACCCACAACCATCGCGTTACAGTCACACTCTTGTGCCGCTGCGCCACTGCCATAATTAATAATATTATATAAAGTAGTATGCCGATATAGAAATATTTATAAGTAGTGAAATATTTTTATTGTCTACACAATAATGTAATCAAGTATTAGAAGTAACATTTACCATAATATAGAATTACTACAATTTTATTATTATTGCGTCGTTAAATTTCGCTACTCAGTGCCTCCAGAATTCGAAGGAAAGTGATATATAGTGTCTTAACATTAGTTTTCTGTTCTCCCAGGTTCCCACTGTTTACCCTACTGACATACGTATAGGATACGACGTGAAGTTAAATTAACTAAAATTACAATTATATAAACAAAACATTTACATAATATACATATATTAAGTAAAGTATATAAATCATTCAGACTTCGTTTGAGCTACATACCCTTTCCCCACATCACGAG
>DWGR01002685.1:0-13278 GCA_018247715.1 Heliconius burneyi | reverse complement strand
AAACAAACAATTTTGCCATTCACAGTTGTAACTTATATTAAGGTAGAAAGTAGAAATCGGAATATCTTGCAGTCGCTACGTAGGTAAGGTTAGGCTTTGCGTGATAAAACCTTAAGCTGAAATAATGTTTCATTTAGAACAGCTATTGTCTAATTTTTTAAAATAAAATATATTATTGGATTTTGTTATAGAAACTCTTGATATCTTTGAATGCATAAAAACTGTAATCTGGATTGAGAGAGATTATTCACTGTAATTTAACAATTAACTATTTATTAATTTTTAAGTATTAATTATTTTTAAACACACATAGAAATGTTTAACATAATTTTCACAAGAGCAAGCGCATAAAATTTCGACGTAGCTTGCTAGGAACCTGTGGTTCCATGGCTATACCGCTTGGACTGTTTCTCAGAGGCCCATGTTCCACTACATAAACATCTTTTTGAACTCACTGTCACTCATAAGTTAATTTATGTTCCTCATTCTATTATCTCTTATTATTAATTAAGTACATATAAATAACGATCCATAACAAAAGATTACAGCACCCAATTTGAAACTTACACCTAAAAATTACTCAAACGAGTGTGTATGATCCCTTAGCTGCTTCTCCCTTGTTTAATTACGGCAGGGTTGAATTTTGACACACTGTTTATTCACCAAAGCCATCGCTCGAAACGCGAGATGCGGTTACAAGTTCACCTAATCAGAATCTGTTATATACCCTTTTTTTTATTTATCAAAACGATGTTTATAAAGTCCAATAATGTAATCTTTATATATAATAAAACTGTAAAAATATTTTGTCTGTACATTTAATATTTTTGACTGAAATGGATAGAGGGACACTTAAAAAGAATAATAGAAAGCAAATTTTTTTTTTAAATTTCTTTTCTGTCTGTCTATATGTCTGTCTGACTGTCTGTATGTATCGTATATGTCACACTAATTTTCGAAAATAATGAACCTATTTACTTTTAACTACTATACACCAATTGCTCTGTTTTAACTCGATATCTAAAGTTTGTTTCTTCAAAATGGGTTCATTAAAAAAAATGTTATGGACATTTGAATGAACTCAAGGCACGAGTACAAGCTGCAAATATAAAACAAGCAATATCTATACTTACATTTATAATAAATTTGTATTTGTTTGAGATAAATTTGTATTATTAACCGACTTTCAAAACAAGGTGGAGGATCTCAATTGTCGCCTGCTTCTTTTTTGGTAATATATTTTGGTGTGTTTAAGGAAAATTGGTTGGTTTTTTTAGTGCAGCCGTAGATAGCCATCTACAATATTATATATTTTAATAATTAAATTAAGTCTTTTGGGATTTTTCTTAATTTCGTTCGGAAATATTATCGTTGTTTAATAGATAAATGTTTACTTATTTTATATATATGTGTATACATGTAGGCGTTGAGTCCTATCAACAAACACGCAATGCCTCCAGAATTTGGCAGAAAGTAGGAAACGGAATGTGTCTTAACACTAGGTTCCCTCTGCGTACCCTGCTGTGTGCGAGATACAGCGTGAAGCTGATTTTATTTACGTGTGGGTAGGTGCGCATGGCAAACGTGGTTGCTATAAAACCACCTCTATCAATCTCTGAAAGCCCCATAAATATTATTTAGTAATTCCGGAGTTAAACGCGGATAAAAAACAAAAAAAAAAAGACAGAGAGTAACAAAAAAATAAAATTTGTTTGTTCGTATTTTGGCATCGTGTAAATAGTTGAAAACTACACTTATCTTACTTTAATCGAAATGAACTTGAGTTTATATTTCATATTTTTAACAAATAAAACGCTCATCAAAACGCCATTTCAGGCGAATGAAATATTACAAATTCCAACAATCAAAATGGAAATAACTGAAGCTAATAAAATTATTTTAAATGCTCACATTTTAATTAAAAACTATACTAATTATCACCCGCAACTTTGTTTGTGTGGATTTTAAGACGTTAAATGAAAAGCGCAGTTGTCTTAAGACATTTTTTTCTCTAAGAAGGCCAAATACTATAAGAGAAGTAAAAATAAAAATAATATTTGGTTTAAAAAAATTAAATATATATATATATATATATATATATATATATATATATATATATATATATATATATATATATATATATATATATATATATATATATATAGGTACCCCCACTGGTAGACAGAAGGACTCTGTGTTGAGTAGTGAAACTCAACGTCTAACTTTGCCCATATTCTAGAGCGAAAAAATAAAAAAATATCCAATATTTCCTCCCTCGAGTGGGGATCGAACCGAGATCCGTCGGGAAGACATCGGCGGCTTTAGAAAGTCTTGAAATTTTACATTTTTTAAACTATTAAAATGTATACAATAGAAACTACCCATTTTAAATTGCATTCAAAAACTGAGCTTTCGAACTTCCGTAGCTCCCAAGCCAAATACAATTAACCTAACAAATGGCAAAGAAAAAGTTTATTTAGTAGACGCTTTAAATAAGCTCTATTCAGCTAAATCCTGAATCGTGCATTTAAGTATCATAAGAGCACGTATTTTATGTGAAAATGAGAGACTGAGATGGGTAAGAGCAAACTCTCGAATTATCATCTGACGCCAGCCATTGG
This sequence comes from Heliconius burneyi, assembly GCA_018247715.1. NCBI lineage: Eukaryota > Metazoa > Arthropoda > Insecta > Lepidoptera > Nymphalidae > Heliconius > Heliconius burneyi. The sequence goes on along the minus strand of DWGR01002685.1, from coordinate 10,657 downwards.
TGAAAACGTTACAAGTATCAAGACTATAGTTTTAGAACAAAAGGATAACAGATTGCTTATGGTAATAATTATTAGATTAATAGATTAAAATATTTTCAAATCTTTTTCTGTTGAGGCCGTCGTGGTGCAGGGGCACCAGTGTGCGACTGTAAGTACGTCGGTTATGGGTTCGATTTCCAATCGGAGGAGTGAAATATTTAATATTTTCATTTTCTAACTCTGGTATAAAGGCAAAACATAAAGATGAGTTCGAATGAGATGAGTTGAAAGATTTTAACAAAATAAGTTACCTTATTATAAGAAAATAATACAATCACATAATAACAAGTGCCATATCGTTGGACCAAACATAATGTTATTTACGTACAATTCCTCAATCTATTCCCAAATAAGACCCGTTCCATCCCTTATAATTAATGACGAGAGTTTATTCGCTTATATAGAACGCAAATATCTTTAATTTCTCCTTTGATCACGTTTGCTCGAAATTGTGAAACTGTCATGGCGTAGCAGAAGTTTATTGGTTTCTTCTTTATGTAACTTTCGAATTTTGTGGACATGGCTTCACTCTGTATCGAGCAAATAGCAGGGTAGGTAGAGGGAACCTGGGACCCCAGTGTTCTCTTGAGTTGCGATGCGCCAAAGTCTATTATCGTCTATACCTTTCTTACTCTTGCGTTATGCTAGTTTAAATAATATTTGTTTTTTTATGTGAGGTGAACTTCGATCTGTCTATACTGCGAATATTCTGAATAGTCTGAATGTCTCCTTCGTGCCAATATTCGGGTTGGTGGTCGTCGATTATATTTAATGTGGTACAGTTAGGGGGGAACCTAGTGGTAAGACACTTCCGTCCCCCAATTTCCGCCGAATAAAACTGTCCGTTTCTATAAGGCATTTCCGTTCCCCACAAAACGCTGGTTTTAAAAAATAATCCATATAAATCATACAGAGAACTGTAGCACCTAAGCAGAGGTTTAACATAAGAGACTGACGAAGCTTGTAACGTTTTATTTTAGTTAACTTAACACTGTACCCCACATTTAACAGGTTTTCAGCTTAAAGACATCCCGTCTTCTGCTTTTCGCTCAATTTTCAAGACATTGCCCTTTGTCTTATTATCAGTGCGTAGAAACAAAAATGAAAAATGAATTATGCACGCACTCAACAGGGTAGGCAGAGGGAATCTAGTGTTAAGACACTAAGCTCCCCGAACACTTTCTGCCGAATTCTCAACACCGCGCTTTGCCTCGACACCAGAGCGAAGAAAATGGAAATATAAACGTAAATAAATATTTCACTTCCTCGAGTGGGAATCGAACCCACAACCATCGTGTTACAGTCACATCCTTATGCCGCTGCGCCACGACTGCCTCGCGGACGAAAATTGAAATAATATATAATTATTATTTAAGACGCAATGGAATGCCCCCGAGTAGTAAGTAATCAAAACTAGAACCATCGCGTCGCGTTTGTAGATAAACCTTGTGCTGTTGCGCTAAGATGGCTTCAAAAAACATTTAATATTAAATAACTTGTGGTCTCTTATAAAATAACACTACCGTACAAAAGGCTCATAATCGTTATCACTTAGAGGGTTGAAAAGGGTCTCCATTAGCGGAAGTTATAACACAGTCAACCCCCAAACGTAGTTTTATCTTTCATTATTATTATTTCGATTTAATTTAAACATACGTTTTTCTTTAAATGGAGATTAATAAAAAAAAATATTAAGTATTTATCTAATTTTGATAGTAGAAGGTATAGTAATATTTAAAAGTAAATAAGCTTCACGCTAAACCCCGCAAGCAGCAGAGTAGGCAAAGGGAACCTAGTTTTAAGACACTCCGTTCTCCAATTTCTTACTAGTTTTAGAGGAATTGCATGTTAAGTGGCAGAACTCAACGCTGCGCTTTGTCTTAACACCAGAGCGAAGAAATGAAAATATAAATATAAATAAATATTTCATTTCCTCGGAATCTAACCTATGACCAGTCGATTATACAGTCACACTTTGTGCCTCCGCGCTACGCCAGCCTCAAGTACTAGTAATATTTAAAAATATAATAATATTTAATATTCTCATTTCCTCGCTCTTGTAACGAAACAAGTTCGGCGTTGAGTTCTGCCACTCAACGCGCAAAACTTCGTAAATTTGGTGGAAAGTAAGGAACGGAAATATCTCAATGGTAACAGTGTGTCTCAACATTGGGTATAAATCTATATGAAATATTAATCTCCGAATTGTTTTTTTTACTAATTTTTCGCTTGCATTGTCGCGATAATCGTCATAACAATAATTAAAAATTAAATGAAATAATCTAAATTTCTCGGAAAGTAGAGAAGAAAATGTCTTAACACTAGGTTCCCTCTGCCTTCTCTGCAGTGTTAGGGATACAGCGAGAAGCTGATTTAATGTATATAATTTTAAAAAGAAATAATGAAGCTCAACTAACGTTAATTATTACAATTAATTTCTTTGATGTTAATATTACTATAGGAGTATTTTATAACTAGCTTTCACCTACGGATTCACCCGCTTGGTCAAATGGCAAGGCAATTTGCGTATGCCATCACATAATCTAAGTGCCCGAGTAACCTTGAATACAGGTATAAGGCAGGTACAAAATAACATGGGACAAAGATACAAAATAACATATACAGTTTACTCTTGCGAGTTCAACGTAGTCCTTAATGGGTCCGCTCCGCTCGCGATGGAAGCCGGGTATATCTTTTTCAAATATGAACCTGTACTTTCTGATATAGGGGCCTTCAGCCAAACGAATTACACGTTTTTATACAGTATGTTTTATAATAATAAATAATTTGCTATTACATAACTGAAGAACTCAAATAAATGACTATATATTAAATTCTGTGGTACATTTCATTAAATTGCTACGCCTTGACGATGTAAATTAAGTACTTATTGTGGTAATTTGGAGTAAAATGAATAGTTTCCTCTTAGCGGAATATTAATGAAATTTCAGCTCTATTTTACGGAAATTTCTGTAATATTACGTAATGAAATATATCTTAGGCGAATATATTTTTTCCAGCTTAAATCTCCAACTTAGTGTTAAGCCACTTCGCTCTTCAATTTCCGCTTAATTTAAGTTAAATAATACAATGAATTGAAATGAGAGTGTGGAAAAAACGGTATTTTCCATTTTACGTCTTAAATTCTAGTAATAATATAAATCTTCTTTACTGCACACGAACAATCTTATTACGACTATTGAACACCACTGATAACCTTATCATTACTGCTATTATTACAGTTCTGAGAAATTATTAATAATCAAAATAATATATTTCTGTGTATTGGCTTGTATAAGTGCAAAAATCCATAAACAATTTTAAAATTTTATAGAAATCTTAAACTTCATTAATCTTATTCTATTCATTAGTCTTATTTTATTATTCGAATATTTTTGTACAAATCGACTGCCTTGATGCTCGCTGGTTGTGGGTTGGAATGGAGATCCACTCTAGGACAATATAATATCATCTTCTCGCTCTAATAAGTTACGTCACTCATAATGCAATATGTTCTTGCAATAAATTAATTGGAGAAAGTGGAGAACAGAGAGCTTTAGTAAAATGTCCTCTCTACCTATTCTACAACTACTACAATGGGATACAGATTGAAGCTAAAAATGATAACATATAATACATTATTACTTATATATACAGATCATTGTACCCTACATTATGTATATTACACAATATCTAATAATAACGCATGAGGGACGTATATGTGTCCATCTTCATTGAATGCTTCCCATAGATATCGATGAATGGAGTGAGCACTCCTGTCGATTGATTATAATAGTACTGTCGATGATATAACGCTTATATTTTTTTTATGTGTAATATTTTATGTAAGATTTTCTTTTAGATCATGAGGTTAATGCTGTAATTCCTATTGGGTTTTACAGCGACACCTGGGGGAAACCAAAGAGGGTACTCTGTCCCTGAAGAAATGCAAGCACTAAGTGGTGCCTGTCAGGAAGTCGACGACTTGCAGCCGTCGAGCGGACTGGGATTTCACCTATGCTAAGCAAGCCAGCCGTGACATGAAGCCGCGACTGGGGACAAATTAGACTAATCTAAGAGAGCTAACGGTCCCTAACAGTTGGGCCCGACCGCGCCGAGACGCGACCGAGCCGTTGAATAAGCTGGACATCGTCGTCGTTGATTCCGTCGACGAAGATGTTTGTCTCGTGTGTGAGTAGTGTGTTTCCTACCTACATATTTTTTCGGGGCATTCACTATAGTTATGTTGGATAATTATATGTTTATATAGAGTTGTTTTTCTTACGTATCGCTTTTAGCTTAACATTTATAACTAGTCATAACTCGCAACTTTAAAATGTAAAACAAAATCCTGTTTTGTCCGTTCCCATTTGATCTGAATAATGATTTGTTTCGATTTTGATCAAATCCTCTTTTTTTTTCTAATTTGGCAAATTGCAACTTTCTAAAGCCAATAAATAGTTCCATCTGTACAGTAACTGTCAGTCAGTAACAGAAGAGTTTTAAATATACAAAAATAAAAAGTATATAGAAAAACTATTGGCATAAATTATTTAAGTAAAGTCATGAACAAAATATTTGTTGTTGTAGTTTACAACAACAAATATTTTGTTGTTTATTAACATCAATCTGAGTTAATCTAATTTATAGCATCAATCTGAGTACAAATAAATATAAACAGCAATTATAAATATAATTATTCAATATTTAATACTCTATATTACGAAATATTTGTTTAGGTTGACTGGCATAAAAATATAAGAAGGTTAATTGGACGGGACAAATTATAGAATTATCATTACATAAGTATTAAAAAGAAAAAAAGCAGAGGCACAGGGGCACAAGCGTGTGACGCTTAGCGCAACAGGATGTGGGTTCGATTCCCAGATACCTACCACTCAAGAAAATAAAATATTTAAAATTTTCATATCTCTCTAGTGTCAAGGCAAGCGTCCTCTGTCTACCCTGTTACATGCTGGATACAGAGTGAGACTGAAAAAGAACGAATTATGAGAACGACATGCATTATTATTTAACGTTACGCATGTCTGTTACATATCAATGTTCAATGACACAATGGTATGACATCTTATTTTACACACTATTATGACGAATTTGGTTTACAACTAATTTATTATGTCTGAGTTAAGTGTATTTTCTCTCAAATCAACCGTGAAACAAAGCGATGTCTCGCTACTTAACGTACAAAGAGAAAAAAGAATTCTCTATTATCTAGCCTCTATACACTCCAATATATAAAAAACGCTTAAGCCTACACAAAAAAAAAACAAAAAATATTATGTTTCTACCCTACCTGTACTCACCCATACATACATTTCGATACAAGTCCAATGAACGTTTACACAATAGCAACAGCACGTATAACATATATTGTATAACGTATACGCTTTAAGCTCGGACAGTTGCGCTCGTAAGCGAGCCCGTTTCCGTTGCTAGTGACGGGTACTCGTACACATACTCGTAGTTTAATGACGAAAATGCATTTTATTACGTTACAATCAATGGTTGCCTTTTAATTTTTATATGACATGTCGATATGCTCTAATAAATGCTTAATGTATTTCCATACTAATTTAGAGATTATAGATATTGTATGGTATGATGATATATGATGAGGCCCTCGTAGCGCAGCGGCACAAGGTAAGACGGTTGTGGGTTCGATTCCCACTCGAGGAAGTGAAATATTTATTTACGTTTATATTTCTGTTTCTTCGCTTTGGTGACGAGGCAAAGCGCGGTGTTAAGTTCTGCCGGAACGGAGTGTCTCAACACTACTTTCCCTCTGTCTAATCTGTTATGTGCGGGATACAGCGTGGCAGTACATAAATATTTCATTTCCTCGAGTAGGGATCGAACCGACAACCGTCACACCCTTGTGCCGCTGCGACACAACGGCCAATAATAAGAATAATTTTATAATAAGAATGATAAAAAAAATATAATTTTGTCAAGTTTTGGACTTTTATATGTGTTACAATGTAATATATACGAGTATACATAAATTGTGTTTGACCATTAAGAAGTATTGTATTCCATGTTGTCAATTCAAACGTCATATTTTGTCTATTAAGTCTCCGTAAGTATCTGACCTGATCATCGTTTACTCTGATACTACGTAAAATCATTTTATATTAAAAATACTATTTCTCGTCTAAGCAGGATTGATTTATGCTCCAGGAATAGATAACCAAGTGCTGAGGCACTCTATATATTTTTGATTTTTCGAAGTTATTATAAATTGAAATAACATTGAAAAGCCATCATGGCGCAGCGGTACAGCGCCTGATTGTAAATGTGATGTATGTGGGTCGGATCCTCGTTCGGGGAATTTATTTTGTATTTTGCTCTCTCAGGTAACAAGACTAAGAAATTACAATTTCTAAGGTGCGATATACAAATGTTATATCCCAATACACTATTATTTATTGTCGTTCGCCTTTTGGTATACGATATTGCTCAAAGATAGAGCTTTGAGTCCACGTTAGATGGTAGAGACACTCAAATATATGCTTTATTTTAAATGCAATAAAGTTCTTGTTTCTAATACTTCTCCTTGGAGAGCTTTAGGCAACTGTCAACAGATATCACCTTTAGAATAAGTGTTTCTGTCATAAGTAATAGAGCAAGGTTTAGGCGAGTGAAAAATAAAACTGTAGAATTATGTTATAATTTATGTGTTTTCTCCATTTTAGCTGAAGGTAGTCTTAAATTTAAATTTATTACTATCTTTATTTTTTTGGATTCTATTATATTTGTAAATTATTGTTTGTTTGTCTGTGCGTTTGTGATTTTAATCACAAAAACGTCTTAACCCAATTACATGCAGATTTCACTTTAGATTATTGGCAAACTTCCCTTAACATTTAGTTTTTGTTTTATTATTTTATCCTACAAAACTCGATATACATAAACTGTAAAATTCGATGAGAAATCTGGCTTAGTTATTACTTCACATATCATACATCCGTAAAGGAACTATTCAATTTCCTGGCCCTTGCTGACGTGTAATTTTCACTCACAGCGACGTTCCTTAAATTTAATATACATGTATATAGAGGCTCTTATGGCGTAGCTGCAGCATGACTGACGGCTAAAGGCGACTGTTGTAGATTCGATTCACAAATAGAGTCTCATAAAGGTGGAAAGTGAAGATTGGAGTGAATTAGCACTAGGTTCCCTCTTTTATGCAGGGTAAGTGTGAAGCTTAAGATATGTATGTATGTATAAACAAACCAGTTAACGCGTACATTAATTATACACCATGGGAGTATAATTTAAAATAAAAAATACTTTATAATAATAGATAGATAGATATACACACATAGATATACATATCTACATATGTCTATCTATGTATCTTTATTGCGCAAGGTTTTTTCAATAAAAAAATCTATTTTTTTCTCCACTCTCTGGGTGAGTGGATATCTCGTTCACGGTCAGTTGCTGTCACACTGAAGAACCATGGCCTTTTTTACCTTTCTGCCGTATCCCACAAACAGCAGTGTGGGGCAGGGGAACCCACTGCCAAGCAACTCTTCGCCAATTTTCGCTAAATTCTGGATTGGTCTTCAGTGGCGCAACTCAACGCCACGCTCTTCATCATTACAGAGCAAGAAAATTTAAAATATTATATATTATATTTCCTCGCAGGAATCTAACCCTACAACCTGTAGCATTTATAGCCGCACGCTTGTGCCTCTGCGCCACGACTGGCCACTCGCAAAATAATTCAAGAAAGATAAATTATAAGCATTATCATTTATTAATTTTAACTACACAAACATTTTAACCACATTTCAAAACAAATTTAACTACACTACCCAGATAAGTTCCCTCGCTAAAAGCCCCGAGACAAGGGACGAGACGATATACATACTCGTAGAGACGTCGAGATTTATTTGTATAACAAAACTAAATATTTATCCTTTGCGGTCTCTTTAAACTGTAGCTGAAATACGATGCAATCTCTGTAGAAAAATTCTAAAGTAAAATAATATTTTGTGCCAGCTTTTTGTGCTATAGAGAAATATAAATTTACATATTAATATGATCTCGTAGGATTTTAAGTGGATTATTTTTAATTTGTTTATGTTAAATTCAGAGGCCGTCGTGGCGCAACGGTACAGATTGTAAATCTTAGAGATTCGGGGAGATGAGTTATTTTCAGGTGGTAAGAGAAAGCGCAGCGTTGAGTTCCGCAATTCAACACGCTGAGTTTTGTAAATTAAACGGGAAATAGGTAAGTAGTTTCTTAACATTACATTGTCTCTGCCTACCCTGTTATGAAACGTTAAGAGTGAAGCTTTTTTTTAAATAATAAACAAAATTTATATATATATATATCTCTTTTAGAGCTCGTATATATTATGTTATGGTGAAATTATCATAACTTTCCATATAACAATTTGTTTAAATTTTCAATGAGTAAGCGATTTTAGGGTTCCCCTTTTTCCTTAATTCAAGAGATTTTGTAATCGACTGAAAGCAATTTGAAAGGATTAATATTTGAATAGGAGTTTAATTTGTTTTTGTATTCCAATCTTTTTACCTTTACTTCGTAACAAGCTTTTAATATTTATTATAACTTACTTGATAAACATGTATTTTTTTCCTGTAAATATTTCCTTCAAATTGGTTTTGATCATATTAAAAAAGAAAACTCAGTTCTAAATTACATCCAAACAAACTCTTATGCTTTGTAATAATCTAATTATAAAAATATTTTTTAAATTCACGTCTTTACTATTTTCTTTATAAAAAATTCTAACAAATAAAAACAATTGTAACACAGCGAAATATTCAAAACTGTTTATCCAACCACATTATATGCATTGTTACAATATGACTCTATTTATTCTTACAATAATTATTTATTGTAGCTTAGTTTAATTTACATTTTCCTAGATTTTCTTTGCATTTCATCATCCAATAAAGACTATTTATTTAAAAACAATTATAGAACTATTTGATCTAGAAATAGCTTTATTGTATTTTAGGTCAATGTCAGTACTAAAATAAACATAATATTAAATGCAGCGTAAGATTCTAGTCATTTATAATGAGGCCTGCTTGGACCTGATACAGTATTGTCAATATTACAATTGTAAAATGGACTTTATTCCAATAACGTTAAGGATATTTTTGCCTGAATATTTGTTATAACAGGAAGGCTTATTGAGTAACTCACACAAATTAGATTTAAAGAGCTTATAATGTTTAAGCAGGAAGTGCTTTTGAAAAAAGATATAAATAGACTTTTTTGACATTTTCTTGTTTATTTTTTGTATTGAAATATTTTACAATATTTTAACGGTCGACTCTATTGCCTCAAAGATGTTTAAGTCTACATTATAATAATGATATGATTGATGATTATTATTAGATATTATTATTATTTTATTTTAGAGGCTATATAAAATAATAACATATTCGTATAGATTTTTTTATATTTTGTTGTTTAAATAAAAAAATATTTTAGTGGTTCATCCTGTATCTCGGACATAACAGTAGCATAGGGAACCTGAGAAAATAGAGTTTAGATGCTTCCTATCCCAGGAAGACATTTCCGTTCTCATTGCATTGCGTGTTGAGTGGCGGAACTCAATGCCGCACTTTGCTACGTTACCAGAGTGAAGGAATGAAAATATTCAATATTTCATTTCGCCGAGTTGGAAACCCACAGAACTCACAACAGACAGTGGCAACTTTGTGCCCGTGCGCTACGACGGTCAATACAATTTTTATAAAATATAAAAATAAAAATATATTTATTTCATCAAATCAAATATAAACGTAAATAAATATTTCATTTCCTCGAATGGGGATCGAACACACAACCGTCGCAGTCGTTACAGCCGTTGCGCCACGACGGCCTCAGGACTGAAGGCATTATTATTTTATTAAAATAGCTAAATTATATTTTTATACTAATAAATATTTTCCTACTTTCTTACTTATTAAACTATTCTGTACATATCGTTACGTAAAGTTATAACGAATATCATAATTTATAGTTCTTTTTCTTCTTGTAATGTTCTTCTCATATATACACTTGAACGTAATTGATATATAGTTGCAAAGTTATAATCAACACGCGGAGTGTCTTAATATTAGATTCCCTCTGTCTACTTTTCTATATGCGGAATGCAGTGTGAATATAAAAACAACGGAAACTCACTGAAATAAGCCGAAAGGAGATAACAGAGTGTTTTAACACTAGCTTCTCTTTGTATAACTTTTCTCTTTGTATGGGCTATGTGTGAAGTGATTTATATATATCTAAGGCAAGCACAACAATTTTGTAAATTGAGGTTCAAATCCATTTGATATAACGTAAAAACGAACCCACAACCATACGGTTTAAAAGTACCACTTTGTGATCCTGCGCCAAGACTGGCCTGATGTCAGGCCGGAATGTCAGGAGAAAAGTATAAGATAGTACTTAATAACCACAATTAATTGTTTTTTTTTCACATTTTACACGATTCGTACACTTTACACTTATGCATGATTTTTACCGCATAGTTTCAGCACTGACACTGATTTTAAATACTTAAGCACCGTCTTAGATTTACACCTTCCGGGAGGCAGACTAACG
>DWGR01002684.1:0-13280 GCA_018247715.1 Heliconius burneyi | reverse complement strand
TCAAAATGAATATGAGCAAAGCCGGGAACTAATATCATATAAAATCATTTATATATTCAATTACAACAACTTATCTTTGGCAAATTTAGAGAGAACCACGTATAGATTAAGTAGACAAAGGAAAATAATCATCAACTTAACAAGGGTTGATTGGGGAGGCATTCAGCGCCCTTATAGGTGTTCAGCAGATACTCAGTTCAAGATAAGTCGCTTCTGTGTGATAGTAAACCTCAATGATTCTCATCGAACAAATCCTATTGAGTTGATTTGAGTTTAATTAATATTGAAAATAATAGCTTTTTCACTTTCAGCTCTACGCTGTATTCCACATACGAGTTTATCAGATTAGATAGAGAGAACTTAGTGGAAGACATTGTCATTTCATTTTCACTTTTCTTATTATCCCCTGGCATCCGAGATCTCGTGTGTTGAATTTTCGCATGTATGGAGCCTCGTGTGTATGGAGGCCATACACGTTAGGTAGTTAAGCAAGCCGACAGGCAAACCCTGGCGTGTGTGTGACAAAACTGTACAGTTATCGATGCCTGTACGTGCAACTGAGCAAATATCAAAATTGATATGTTATGCCGCTTGGTTTTGCGTACGCTAGCATAACCGAGCGTGTGTGGCGTCCAGTGAGCTTGCCTGTCACGGTTCTCCGTTTCTATTATTTTAAATAAAGTTTTTCATCCATTCGTTAATAGTTTTTGAAATTTATTGGTGTAAATCTCAATTCATTTTTCTAATTTACGTGGTAGAATTGCTTTCTTTTCAATAAGCAGCGTTTAGACCATTCGGTGCGATCTCGTTTTCTGTTCTACAGAACACAAGTACAGCTACCACGTCGTCATCAACTATTATATCTCACATTCCCGTCAGTCTACAAACATGAAATTATTAAGAAATATTCGGTGGGCGAGACCGACTCGCACTTGATCAATTTTTATTTGATAAATATATATACTAATCACAATCACAATCTATATTCAGGGATGGAGAGGTCAACGGAGTCAGGCACCTTCTTGGTTTTCGAGAGTACGTCGTTTTCCACTTCCCACACATCGCATTATTGATCCCAATGAAGGTATGATTATTTTTTTCAGGAAAATTATTAACTATAAGCATTAATAATAATAACTAATAATCAAAATGGAATATTTTATTTCTAATCGGGCTTGGTAATCAGTCTTTCCTATTATTTTGTCATACAGTTACTCTTTGGTAAATGGAAAAGTTCACTGAAGCTTATCTATATACTCAGATGACATAGATAATAATAAAATTCAAATAAAATAGGAACAAATACGATTCTGAAGATCAATACCTTATTATTTTACCAAGCAGATTTACATATGTACGTTCTTTGATTTTTTTTGGATTCTTTACCGAAGTTATTAGATCTAAGCTGAGCTTTGCATTTATGTGTGTTCATATATGTGTGTATATAGTGTAGTGAAACATCACTTGATTCGTCCAAGCCAGTTTTTGACACCTCAAGATGTTAATTCTAAAGATTTTATTTTTGTATTCGACTTATCAAAAGTGATAAATAAAGTTAGTACTATCATTGTACATTAATAGAAAACCATATGTGATGAAGCAGTAGAAAAATCTTGATTATATGACCGAAAAATCATTAGTAATCCAAATGACAACGACAGTCAAAATTATGAGTATTTAATATGCGACGTGAAAAATAAATTTAACTATTTTTGAAATTTTCTTTTTGACTCTACTTTTATAATCACCCACACAAATATAAAGCTCAGCTAAAGCCTCGTGAACTGTATTTAATATAAAAAAATATATATATTATATAATTTATATTTTATACTTCCATCAACAGATTGTTTCCTAGTAACATCTGAAGAGGGCGAACTTTTCTTTAAGTCGCCGTCCGACGAGCCAACAGTGTGTGGTATCTACATGATAGCGGAGCCCGATAAGCGGATCCAGGTCATATTCAACTACTTAGACGTGCCCTGCGATAATGGCGGCTTAGTCGCGGTAAGTGCTAAAACTTAAAGCTTATAGAAGGCTAAAAGCTTTTAATATTATGATAGTCTCATAATGGTCATTGAATTTATATTATAGTGAAGTTTATTTAGTGTTAGAACGTGTTAAAACGAAAAAGTGAAACACTTTATATTATAGAACAGAAACAGCCATAAAATAGCATTTAAAGTCTTTTTCTTAACTTCATTCTATTTCCCTAGATAGGTAGTTAGAAAAAACAAAGCATAAAAAAGCTACAATCTCTTCATATCTCCTTCTCCTTGTTCACTGTCATCAACCTCATGATCATGAGATGAGGAGGTTTTTTTCAAACAAAATAAATAATAAAATTATCGTAGTAAAATAAAACACCATTTATTAAGCATGATGCACACAGACATAAACGTATCAAAGCGACAGCGCCGCACAAACCTCACAAACAAAATTGAGAAAATAGCTAATTGCGTAAAATAGTACAAAAAATATCCCTTTCCCGTTCTGGTATGTTTTTTAATGATGACATCGGCAGATCAGGAACCGTTAGTAGTATTTTTTAGTAGTCGGTGTTTACGTTATAATATATTCGTCACACGTAATGCAGTACGGATAAAATCGTGAAATGAAAAAAATTCTACGTCTAAACTGTTGACGGATCTTCATTTTTTAAGTATGGGTTGGAAATATTTAGTTATATATGCTGCCTTAAAAAGAGCGCAGACGACTCCAACCCGTATATCAATTCCGTATACCACTGTAGCACAAATGTAAATATTTTCATTATATTTTTAATATTAATTTAATAAGCAAATATTTTTAACATGCAAAATGTATTCCACGATTAGAACAAAAAAAAATCCGTGACTATTAGAGAGCTTACGCGAAGTGTTCAAACCCTGCCACATTGAAATTTCCATACCTTTTCAAAAAAAGGTTATGTATATAATTTTGCATTACAGCCACTTTCAACTCAATTTAAGCAAATTTCAGTAAATCGTTGTGAGTTTTATTGAAAGTTGTTTAAATTTAACTTCTGGCGTAATTTCTATGCGAATTGGCCTATAAAAATGTTTTTACCTGAAGCACACCGTAACTGAAACTGTATGGTATGTTTGTTTGTACCTTTTCATCCATCCTGTGATACTTTAGATTTTTATTTGGTTTTAAAGGTATTTTAAGTATTTAACCTTGATTGATTGCTACTTGCTTGATAATTTTTACCTTCATTTACCTGATTTACTCAAAATTTATATTTATCGCAACCTAATCGTACTACTATGAACTCTAACATTATTTTGCTATAACATGCTAAAACTATTTTTTTTTAAATAAATTAAATAATATATATTAGTATTATTATAAATATAAAATAATACGTCTGTAATAGTAATAATTTAAATTAAAAAAATATTAATAATATCTACATGCATCATTACACCTTAGTGCCATAGCGCTCATCTTGATGCAACAGGGAAGCGATTGTTATGCGATATTAGTGGGTTCCTACTCCATTCTGAGTGGGGAATGAATTATTTTAAATTCTCCTCTCTGGTAAGATAAAATGCGGCGATGAGTTATGCTCGTCAACACGATATGGCTCGGGCTCAGGTTGAAAATAAAGAAAGGAATTGGTTGGTTCTCTCTACCTGTCCTACACGTGTAAAATAGTAAAAAAACAAAAAAAATATATATCATAGTCATCAATAGCTGTATCATATTAAAAATAACTAGATAATTAAGCCAATTTTCGATCAAGGCTAAAGCACTTAACATAGATAATAACAAAAGCTATAGTTAAAATTAAATTTTCATATTTTAATCCGAACAACGTAAACAAAGTTGTCTTCTTCGAGATAGATGATTTCCAATTAGCGAATCAAATTGTTGTTTAACACTAACTAGATTGCAGTTAACTTTGTCATAATTGTTTCTTTACTAAGTTATCTTTGTATATTCAAGGCAATCATTTTATAAAGAAAGATTGAGAAGTTATATAACATATCTTATTTTTAGAAAGCCTTTATTTAAGAATTGCTGTTTTTAATATAAAAATTATTCTTCTTTTTATAATCATTATATTCTTTATATATCTTTATAGAGTAAATCAATAAATATGCAATAAATTAAAACAATATCGCTGTAAGTTTTATCTTTTTTCTTAATTAGATTTTTTGTTCTTATATATAATTCTACAACTTAATAACGTAACGTACGATTTATTTGAAATCCCGTGAGGTTGAACAGAGATACAAACAGCTACGAAAAATATTATGGAAGAGACTATTTATTTACGAATGCTTATACGAAAGGCACACACACGGCTTTAGTCAGACACGGCTCACATGCTTTTGCAGAAAAATAAAATAATATATTAAATCTTGATTAAAATAGTATTTTATATCAGAACCCTAACACTGAAACGATACAAATACGAGTCAATTTCAAGTGAAATAAACTTAAATCAACAGAGCACGCTATTTGGATAGCACTAGTACTACGAGTAAACTTTTGCTTTTATTTAATCATTCGTCACGAAATGGTACTGAAATTCTGCAACGAATAAGAAAATGTATTAAATAAAAACTTCTATAAATTCGTTAACTGCGGGAATTATTTTTAAGAATTTTCAGCTGGTGCAGTTGAGGTTGATTTAGGCCCAACTTGAAGTTTTCTGTACGGCAGTGAAGGCCTTACAGCCTCAGACATTAAAAGTTTGGTAAATGTGTTATAATTTGATGAGAAACGTGATACGATGTCTGATTTTGTTCAAATAAGTTGTGTAGTTTTAAGTAATGCATCTTGCCCCGGGTATTGACACTTGATTTTTCTGTGCGTAAATGCATGCTTATAGCACATGGATCAATAAGTCCCGAGACTAACCCAGAGTTAGTGCTCGTAGTAAACCAGTAACCACGTCTTTCTAGAGTACGTACGAGTGATCTTTGCTTGAAACGTGTCAAAATTTTAAGTCGATCGGACCAGAAACAGCTGTGTTATCTAGGTTAGAGTAAAGTCGTTTTGTAGTTTGATGTTTCTCCGAACATCTAACTTTTATTTTATAACAATCGGTTAATCATTAAAAAAGTTATAACATTTAACTATTTTGTTTGACAAAATTTCTATAAAATAACTATCTCATTAAATTGCTTAATGCTTTAGTTTTTAATTTCTTATTATTTATTATGTTTACTCGCGTCTAAATTCTTTTACTCCCAAAATGACAAATTTTTTAATAAATATTTATTTTTAGTGGATAGATGGCTGGGAACTGAACGGGCAGGTATGGCCAGCGGAAGCCTGGGATGACGACAGAGTGGTAGAGTCTTGTGACAAGCGACCCCAACGGAAACTGGTGTCACGGCAAAATGCAGCTTTAGTACAATATCGTGTACCCGCCAGGGGGAAAGGATTTGCTTTAACTATACGACATCTGAGGAACGCTAGACGTAAGTAAATGAAAAATCATTTTATTACTGATGGTTATTATTTTGTCTCGCTCGTTATCAGAGTGAGAAAATGGAAATATTAAATTTCCTGAAGTGAGCATTGAATCCACGCACAACCTGTCGCGATTACAGTTCCACGCTCGTGCTGCTGCACCATGAACCACGACTGACCTCAAAGATGAAATCCATTCTGTATAATGATTATATAATATTAACACATATAAATATTGTATACTGTAGATGTTCTGTAAAAATTTTATTTGAAATAAAGAAAATCTCAAATTGAATAATGTTATCTGTGGCTTCGCCCGCTTGTCTAAAGCAATAAAGAAGCAAGAGTTCTGTATAACATTTTACATATTGTAAGTCTCTCTGGCCTTAAATACAATGAACTTGTGTTTGCTAAAACCGTTAGGCCAAGAACAAAAAAAGTTTGATGAGTATATAGAAAGATATTACCATCTTATGTATACTTATATATATATAGTTGGATTTTATTAATATTTTAGTTATTGAGATTAATGATTTACTTCGTGTACTAGTAGTGTCATTATTGTGAGTCAAAATGAAAATGTACCTTTTTTTTCTCTTATATTTTTAGCAGGGTAGACAGAGGGAATCTGGCTTCCGTTTAAATACAATTTTAATTTTGTAAACACACTGTATAAGACAGATGCCACAAGGCATTTTTATTTCTAAAGTAAGACTTTTTTCAGTACCACTGGAGCACGAAATTCTCGGACAATAAATAAGTACGTCCCATCCCGTCTCTGATGTTTACTCAACAAATACTGACAGAATAACAATTAGAGTTTGTTTGCTGAGTCGTACTTGTCCACAGTGACTTATTTCTCCTTTTCGTGTATATATTTATTGTTTATAGTTAAATGGTTGTTTACGTCACGACAGCATATATTAAATAAATCAGCTTCACGCCTTATCCCGCATACAGCAGGGTAGGCAGAGGGAATCTAGTGTTAAGACACTCCGTTTCCCACTTTCTGCGGAATTCTGGAGGCAATACGTGTTGAGGGCCAGAACTCAACGCCGCGCTTTGCCTCGACACCAGAGCGAAGAAATGGAAATATAAACTTAAATAAATATTTCACTTCCTCGAGTGGGTATCGAACCCACAACCGTTGCGTTACAGTCACTCCCTTGTGCAGCTGCGCTACTAATCCTCCTCTAATCTAGCACATATTATTATTAGTTTATTTCTTGAACAGCCTGTAACATCATGCTGTTCGGATCCGAGGGGGTCTACACACTGAGGAATCATGGCGAAACTACCAACTGCTCTCTTCTTGCCGTTTCACCAGCGAGTGTTCGTGTATTGGATCTTAATGTAGGACAGGTTATAAAGAGGGGCAGTCTGCTGGACGTGGAAACAGGGACTTTACATCATGTGAGTAATACATTATTTTTACTTACATTTTGAAGAGACTAAGTTGACCAGTCGTGGAATAGGAGCACAATCATGCGACTGTAAGCGCGATAGGTTGTAAGTTCGATCCCCACTCGATGATATTTAATATTTCCATTTTCTTCGCTCTAGTGTCGAGGCAGCGTGGTGTTAAATTCCGCCATTGAACATGCAATGCTTTCGGAAATAGTCGTAAAATGGGGGACGGACTGACTTAACATAAATTTCCTTCTGCCTAACCTGCTGTATGCGGGATACAGCGTAAAATAAAAAATATATAAATTAGTGATGCTCTCACGCAAGAAAGTGAAGAAGGATTAAATACTATTTTTTTGTCACCATCACGCTGTATCTTGCATGTAGTAGGGTAACGGGGGTATCCTAGTGTTAAGACACTTCACACCCACTCGCTCCCTATATTCCGCCAAATGATAGGTATTAGTCCAAAAACATATTTATATTCAAAATTTATTTCAAATTCATGTTTCAAGGTATAACATCTTAACCAAATTGTATATAGATTTGAAAATAAAAGAGTACTTTCGAAGTCCTGTATAATATCATCAGATCTGTATCCATCGATTGATTTACATATTGTAATTTTTTTATTAATAATTTATACAAAATAACATATTAGACGTTAAGCTAATGTAATAAAATTTATCTTGTACATGAGACAAATCTGGAAAAAGTATACCTTTTCTTTTAAACCCTTCCCACTAAAGTTTTGCAAAGATAAATTAATAAACAAATTTTACACAAATTTTGATCTTCTTGTATTTTATTTTTCTATTATCATGCTTAAAGTTTGACTGTCCAGGGTCTCTAATTTCAAAAAAGGTACTCTTATAAAAAAATACATCACATACTCCTATATTAATATTGTGAATAGATAATACATTTTATCCAATATAATTTGATGTTTTCTATTATATTAATAAATATTTACTCAAATAAAACAATCAAGGCTGGCTTGGCGCAGTGGGACAGCGTCTGTTAACGTGATGGTTATGTGTTCGATGCCCTAATGTCTTTGTAAGTCCCCAAATTGGGTAGCAAGTAGGAAAAGGAATATCGGAGCTAGCTCTATCTACCCTGCTGTAATATCCAATTATATAAGTAATCAAATTACACCCATTTCATTAATTCTAAGCAGAAATTCTAAAAAAAATTTAACCCATAATAACTCATAAAATAGGATCAGATGCTGTAATACGATATGTTTGAGGGGATCGGAACATCTTTGCGTGGAAAAATCCTGTCATCTTTTAATATTCATTAAGATGCTTTATTAAAGAAAGGAAGAGCTTAGCGGCCCACGCTAGTACCTTCATCTTTAAAAACAATATTGTATAAAATATTTTATAGCTTTTATAGCTTTAACTATACGCTGTATCTCGCACACAGCAGGGTAAGCGGAGGGAACCTAATGTTAAGACATTCCGTTCCCCACTTTCTGCCAAATTCTGGAGGTATTGCATATTAAGTGGCAGAACTCAACACCGCGCTTTTCCTCGACACCAAAGCGAAGAAATGGACATATAAACCTTAATAAATATTCACTTCCTCGAGTGGGGACCGAAGCCACAACCATTGCGTTACAGTCACATCCTTGTGCCGCTGCGCCACAACGACGTCAAATAATAATATTTTATAGAACATCTAGAAATATTGTTTTGGTAATAAATACTGCTTCTTAACCTTATCTATACAGAAAAGCGTTCAGCAAGCAATTCATCAATATAAAACTAGTGAACGGAAATTTTTATATCACCTTTTACAATAACCTTAACTAGGTCCTTTAGTTCCTTTTCTTATCAAAACTTAGGGTGATCAAAACTAATAATCAGCTTCACGCTGTATTCCGCACACAGCAGGGTAGGCAGAGGGAATCTACTGCTAAGACACTCCGTTCCCCACATTCTGTCGAATTCTGGAGGCATTGCGTGTTAATTGACATAACTCAACGCCGCGCAACTAGGGATAATGCTTATAAAATTTAATTTTGAAGTTGATTATGGTGTATTGTGGAAGTTGTTAATCTGATCCGATCGATCCCCATTTGTTTTGAATAAGTTATTATTTATTGATATGTTAATTTCTTCATCCTGGCCCAAGGTTTTTATTTTATTTATTTTATTAAGAAAATATAACAAATAATTATACAAAAATTTTCTACAATAAATCGAAGGACGTTACAAATAATAAGCCTTTACCAAGTGTAACAGCACAAGCAAGCCTGGCCCAGTTAATTAAGTCATGTGTACACTTTGTCCAGTGCACAAAGCGCGGCCTCGCCGACTATGCGGACATCGGCGGCGCGAGTGGCCTCGATAGCACCAAAATGGAACTCTACGATAGCATATGTGGACTGGACTCGAACGAAGGTAAATTTGCAGATGTAGCAGTAAATTTGTTGTGAGTTTTAGTACTTATGTGTTTTTAAAGAAAATGGTTTAGCTGAATTTTTGTTTTATTACATAGCAAAAAATAAATTGAGTAGTTAAATGTAAGTAAATATGCATAGTCAGTTTTAGAGTCAATTTAAGATGGCCGCCACGACAAAATGGCGAACTAAATATCAAATTAAGCCGTCGTGGCGCAGTGGCATAGGAGTGTAGTAATAACGCGACGGTTGTAGGTTCAATTACCATTGAATAATTATTTATTTAAAATATCATTTCATTAATATTAATATGATACTTACTGATAAAAGTTTTTGAATTGCTTTTCTATCCATCTTTGGAAATTAAATTGAGTAAGTTTAGGACTTTATTTTTGTTATTTATTTTTATTTTTGTTTTTATGAAAAATCAAAGTCACCAATATATTATTTCCTCAACTAATATGTTAAATACGAATAATATTAAAAAACAAACAAACTCAAACAGCGTAATATACTTATATCAATAAAGTTATAACAGTTTATAACTTTGTCAATTTATCTTAAGTTATATATGAAGAAACCAATATGGAAAAGTTAATATTAGAATTACTTTTAGCAATTCTAATATTAACTTATCCATATTGATTTCTAAATAAAACTAATATTAGTAGTCCTTAATCAGAAAAAGTAGATTTGGTGATATATCCATACAAAAATTGACAACAAGTGTTTTGCTTTATAATGTGAACATTTTAATATAGAATTCCATCTTATGTTCTTTACTTTATTCTAAGAAAATATTTTTGAATGGTAATAATACTCAACCACAATTTTTTTCTCATTTTTTTTAAGTTTATACAGTAGTTATTTATGAAAAAACTATCAATATTTATCTATTGGTACGTTTTTTCTCTACTCAATATGTTCTAAAAATAAAGATCGTAATACACTATTAAGTTAAATGAAGTTAAGAACATTTTGCTAGTATTAAGACTGACTGTTAAATTTGTAAACCTTAATTATTATAAATCTCGTGTGAGTATCTGTAAAGTCTTTTTCACGTACTCCTAAACATTTAACCACAAAATTCTGCTGCAAAATCTAAAAAAAGCTTACGTAATTCAATCATATTTAAAATGTTATACAATTTTTGTATTCACCCAGTGTCACCGAGGATGGACCGATAAAAGCTCTCGAACATGAATCACTTGCAATCGAATCATGTCATTGTAGATAAAAATCGAGTCAATTTGGCGAAAGATATTGAAAGTGCCCTGAAAGCGTCCGGGAGGCTTAGGTTCCCTTTTGTACTTTTTTTAATCTTCCTTATAATAGAAGGGTATCTATAGTTAAGAAATAATTTTTATATTACATAATAGTTCCTTTTAGAAGCCTTTATGGTGAAGCCTACTTAGGGGGATTTTTTCGAGAGTAGACTTGAGACAAAAGTAATAGCTGGTCCAAAGTACACGTGTACACTAAGTTAAGTAGCAAACTCTGCATAACAGATGCTCGCTTCTTGACATAGTCCGGTGTTAAGTTTCGCGACTCACGCAATGTGTCTGCGTTTTTATTTATTTTCATAAGCCAGCCGTATCGATCACTTGGAAACTCGAGCTCATTTAGAAACTATTTGCTGAAACTGCCAGCACATTTTGTCCCCGGTCTCCACTCTATTCATAACCAAGTTAAATAATAATCCAACGGTATTATTTTGAAATAGAGGCGTACCGTCAGGTGACAAGTTTATTGTGAACGCGAACTTCAGTATTTGAGTGCAATTCAAATGGTGTTTCATTATAGAGCACATTGTTTCAAATGCATTCTTAAATAAATAGTTTGCACTTGTTTTTATTAAATGTACTTCTAGATATGATACTAGACATATAAATTAGATATAGTTATTGGTAATTTTTTATTTTTTTTATGACTTTTTATATTAATTTCAAAAATTTTATGATAAAGAAAATTGGTTACTTTTGTTATTTTGTAAAATCAAAATCTTAAGATATAAACATAACTGTATGTATATGTTATATTAACATTTTGTACCACATTGTCTTTAAACTATGTAAACCACTAGAAGTATAATACTTATATTCGTATTGATAGCTTACTATCAGCTTGGAACCATTGGTCACTTATCAGGATACCCTGGTTCCGCTGCTTCATATTGGTATTAGTTGAAAACTGTACCTCTTAATTTCAGGGAAAAATGTATTTAATAAAAATATTTTTTTCCCCAAATAAAATTTAAAATTATGTTAAAGTACGTCTCAACATTATATACTGGTATATGTTTATAATAAAATAATTATATTTTCAGCACATCGTCCAATCCTGGTAGCCTGTGAAGACACCGTCGTGCGGCTGGTATCTAGTGGCCGATACCAGAACTCAATCACTCTCGCATTCACTCCACTCCCCTTGGAACATTACGAGCACGCCGATCTCATCTGCGGCATTAACGATATATAAATAACGAAATTGGCATCGAAAGCAAAAATAAATCTTAGAAAGTAACGGTTAAATTTAATTTTTGAAATAACAGTATGGATAATTATTATAAAAACTTTCAAGTAAAGTATTAATATATAATATGAATGTGTACTTTGTCATTGTTTAATTGTAGAAGTACTCAACTACATACATGTATCTAGTCAATCGGTGAAAATAGGTTAACCCTAACCATCTAATAAATTAGTTTATATTCATAATTTGTTTTATTTCAAATATGTATTTTTATAGCTTTATGTGGCACTCCACTATTGTGTGGATTTTAAAAATTTCCTCCCACGCGAGTGTTTCCAGGTCGATATGACATGGGTACCTTCATAAAGCGCATCTATCTATACCTCAAAGGCCGGCCTGTAGTTCCTCTCATGATGTAGGCAGCGGTGATCACTTACCATCGGGTGACCTGAACGCTCGTTTGCCTTATCCTTTTTCCATAAAAAAAATGTCTGCTAGACAAAGCCTATTTTGGACAGAGGAGACCAAGGAATCTAGTGCTAAGACACTCCGTTCTCATGATGACACTTGCTTTCTCCACTTTTTCTCTTTCTCAAAATGATAATGGACGTTAATTTTTTTCTTTTGACGTGACACATGGCATAGCATGAACAAACCAACACGATGGTTATAGATTTTTTCTTGTTCTCGGTTAGTTTCCGCTATTCGATATACAGTTTAGTCTAAAATCCAGGCCAAATGCTTATTTTAGTTCAACATGAAAAAATATAATAAGTGTGGCCAATAAATGTTTTGAGATCATAAAAAAGTATTATATTATTTTGGGACGGCTACATAATAATAATTGGCAAGATGACAGATGCTTAACATTTCCTTATAACTTTTCGAAGCCCACGCAAAAGTCGTGAATGTCGAAGTAAATATACCTAATTTGAATTGAGTTCATTTGAATTTTTTCCAGAGCACGCGACGCCATTTTTAATAAAATTTAAATTTGATATGAAATTAATAAACTTTTAGCAATATATTTTAGTATTATTAACTTACGAACAAACAGATCAGGATAAGGCTTAAAGTATATTTCTACATGGAAGAACTAGGGATGAGAAGTGCAATAGCTGAATCTTTTTAAAATTAAAAAATATATTTTAAATCAGCATTACGCTGTATCCCGCACACAGCAGGGTATGCAGAGGGCCTAGTGTTAAGACACTCCGTTCCCCACCAACCTCAGTATTCCGGAGGCATTGCGTGTTGAGTGGCAGAACTCAACGCCGTGCTTTGCCTCGATGCAAGGGCGAAAAAATGAAAACATAAATTTAAATAAATATTTCATCTCCTCGAGTCGGAATCTAGCCCACAACTAGTCGGTTTTACTGTCACACCTTGTGCCCCTGCGCTACGACTGGCCTCTAAATCTTTTGCTTGCTTGCAAATTCAAACAATGCGAAACGATGACGTTACTAAATTTATTTGACATAATTAATATAAGTCGGTCAAACTAAAATGCATGCAATTTGCTCTTTAGATTAGCATAGCAAGCTTAAAGCAAATTTTGCTG
>DWGR01002683.1:0-13281 GCA_018247715.1 Heliconius burneyi | reverse complement strand
GCACTCCTTTCTCTGCTCTCTACTCCAATTTGTGACTGCGTTTAAGAGGTGAAATTTATCGGTGTTGTTTGATTTATGTCATTAATTCATAATCATCCACTGAGATGATAATTGAACCTGTGATTATATACTACGTCATCGCTCAATAATGGCTAGAGTTATTCTAAAATATACCTTTAATATACGTTCTTTATTGTATTTACATATATAAGTACGTACGTAATACAAAGCTATATATTATTGTAAATATATTTTATTGTTTAAATCCCTTGATAGACTCGTTTAACAAAATTATTCTCTTCCACTCTCGCATAATTGACTAGATTTACTATTAAATTTTAAACGGAATGAGAATAATTGAGGAGATTCCTCTCAGAGCTCGCTCAGGAAATAATTAAAATTTAGAACAAAACAATAACAGTTCATAATGAAGGAATTATTCACTGAAATTTACCGAAAACATTTCTAATAATATATCAATATAATCTTACGTTACTTATAGAAATTATATTTTAAACATAAAGGAATATCTTGCGGTCTGACTGTTTTAGATTTTTACAAAATTAAACAAAAGAATATTTTGTAAAGCCTTCTTGAAATAATGAGCTCATTTCCACGCAAAAATAATGTTGTAATTTTTCATGCTAACAAATTATATTAACCTTCTACTTCCTATTTGTGAATATTTTGATAATTTTTTCAAGACTAAGGATCCGCTCGCGGCTTCGACCGTTTGAACCGCAGCTTGCTTCGAATTCTAACACAGCTAAGTTAGTAACCTTATCATTTTTAAAGAATAAATATACATTCAAATTTGAAATGTCAGTCAATACAATAAAACGGTGGTTTTTAGTAATTCTGTTAAACATAACGTTTTTTTTAAATTGTTCTTATGGAAAATAGAAAACTGGATGTCTAAAGACAGGTTTCCTCTGCCAACCGTGCTGTGTGCGTACAGTTAAGAAACTTTTTTATTTACGAATCAATTGAAATAAAATAAACACTAAATATTGAAGGAAATTCGCCAAAATACAATGGTGAAAACTACATTTAAATCGGTTAAGCCAATTATGATATTAAACATACAAACATAATCAGAGTTTATTGGTAATAACAAATAGAAGTCAAGCAATAAAACAACAAAAACTAATGTATAAACGGACAAATATTTTATTATTATTTGTTTTGAGTTCTCTTACGTTAATTAATAACTACCCTCACTAATAGATTTTCTCATATACGAGTATAGATGCAGACAGCAATAAGTTTCAATTTTGTTATTTATGTATAGCTTACGCAAAAATCACTACTACACTTAATTTTTTACTAATTTAAATTATAATTAATCCTTGTATTAAACGGTTTTTTATAATTAGGTTTAACTAAATTCAAATTTTCATAGACGCTGAGACAGTTCAAGAACTTTCATTTACTAAGAAGCCTAAGTTAGGGTGATCTTTAGCGCAGCCAGACCGAGAAGAACATATAAAATCCATTCCATAACCACTTATGTGGGTACATAAAAGATAAGAAATGTTAGTGCACGAACTGCGATATTACTGATTACTTACGTCACATTAGGTGGTATTTTACGCTTAAATCTCTTAATATATATTTAATACAAAGAAATACTTACTGAAGCTTGAGACAGACTTAAGAAAAAGAAAATGGTAGCTTCTGATTCCACTAAGGTACCGAAAAGATTTAAAAGTCTACTTTTATTTTTTTTCAGTTCCTAGCAGCCGAGAAAACTTAGGTAAATGTTGATGGTATCTTTCTACTATTTATGGTGCCAGAAAAGTTCTGTTTTAATAAGTATACGTAATCTCGTCGTTGCCATAGCAACGTGTACAAAAGTATATCTGTTTTCTCATATTACAGCAGGATAGGCAGAGGAATTAGAACAGTCAGTTATATCAGGTTAGGATTCACTGTCGTGAATTTTTGAGACATTCCGTTTTGAGTGCTGGAACCTATAATATTTCATCCCCCGAGTGGGAATCGAACTTACGATTTACTATTTATTAATATTTTTATTTCTTCGCTCTGGTATTAAGACAAAACGCGGCGTTAAGTTCCTCAAAGAATTGACAGTAATTGACGAACGCAGTGAGAAATAGGTTCTCTGCCTGCTGCTAGAATTTGAACATACATATTCTAGTACAGCTGCTTGAAGCTACTATGATAATAATATATATATATTGAATTATACGTTATCCCGACAATGCAATAATAGGGTTTGTCGATACGTGTTTACTTTGTGAACGATTACAGAAGAATCCTTTTATACTGGGACAACATTTTTCAATGATAATGTTATACGGATTGCTTTTATGTCACATAGAAGTTGTAATGACTTATTTATTTATTACCATTTATAATATGTTGTGTTTTTTTTTTTCATACAAAAAAAGCAGCAAAGTTAAATTGTATTACGTTGAATAAAATGATAATGAGGCCTATTGTAGCCCAGAGGTTCAATACATAGGGTGTAGGTTTGATTCAATCGAGGAAGTGAAATATTGGATGTTTTCATTTCCTCAATTTGGTAACGAGGCGAAGCGTGGCGATAAGTTCCATCACGCAACACGCTACATGCCTGCGGCATTCCGCATGCATGTCACTCACACCTCACTTCCCGCCCAACATTATGGCATTCCTCCAGTGTTGGGCGGGTGTTGGGTGTTGGGGGGGAGTGAGGATCGATATTATCTTAATGACAACGAAGTGTTTTAACCTTGGAATCTTCCAACATTCCCTCTTAATACGTGAAGCTAAAAAAGATGATAGTAGTCGGTTAAAAACACTTTGTTTTATCACTATAGTTGCAGAGTAAAAACTATTTTTTTTTTGCATAACGGAACAGATAAGAATATTTTAAGTCTTTTAAACGTATAACGTATCTTATGATATTTGCACTTTAACTGCACCTCTCTAGCACCTTTGTGCGTGATTTTTGAAAATTTTCTGGAGAAAAGAGAACAAATGCTGACTTTACGCAGGCCTTAAATTTGTTATATTAAACTAATAGAACTTAGATATCGTATGGAATTAAGACACTCCGTTTTTTTTAATTTTAGAAGTGAATGACGTAAAAACCACATTAAGTAGGTTTTTTAACATAAATTGATAGTTGTTAAGCCTCGTCACTTGCTGAGGCAAAAAGTTTATAATGTGTGATAAGCTGAATACTGAGTAGACTACAAACCATTCGTGTCAAATTCTATCTAAATTTCTTAGCCGCTTGTGCATGTCAGACAACAACTAAAGTTTTTTTTACACTATTATTATGGAATTAAAAAATATTTAGAAACATTCTTTTCAGATTCACGCTGTATCCTGTATACATCAGGATAGACAGAGGGATACTGAGAACCTAGTGTTAAGATACTCTGTTCTCATTAAGATATTGAATTGCGTGTTGAACGGCAGAAATCAACGCCGCGCTTTGCTTAACTGCCAGAACAAGGGAATAAAAATATAAAAAAAAAACATTTCTCAAGTGAGAATCAAATACACAACCTGTCGCGGTACAGTCGCACGGTTGAGCCCCTGTGCTACGACTGGTCTGTAAGAAGGCAGTTCTATTTCATTTTTCATGTACACTTGACCATAAAACAAAAAATGAGAGCACTGAATTTGCGCCCCAACAAGGAAAAGCATACGAATCATAATGCTATAAAACAAACAATAGAAACAGAAACCAACTTGAATTAATTTGCCAGTGAGTCCGTTTGCTTAGGAAATTTCGGACGTTAGAAAATCAAGGCGTCGAGATTAAAAATAAAATATTCATAAGTTATTTCAACGTTTATAAAGTAATTCAACTGTCACTGATTTAGCACACAGTTTTACGTTTTGATGAGTTAAGTGCGACATTTGTAGACTGTAAATAATATAACGGTTTAGACGCGGGGGATTGGCCATCTTGATTTTCTTAATAGTGAAATGATTTTTAAAGAAAACATTTTTTTAGGATTTTATTGGAAATATTTTTTAGACTATTTAAATATTATCTATATTACAACTATCTAAATAATATATATGGCAACAATTTTTTAAGCCATCATGGTGCAGGTGCTTAAGCGTGTAAACGCATTGTGGGTTCAATTCCCACTCAAGATTTTTTTTTTCATTATTCTGGTATCGAGGGAAATCGCAGCGTAGATTTTCGCCACTTAACTCCAAACCAAATTCCGTCAGTCAGGATTTCCAGTTACTTATAGGTAACTAACACTACTCAATGTTCTACGCAAATGATAACCAAAATGATTTAACAATTGTAATACTCTGCTTTGTTGTTGATGAACCTTGTACAAACACCTCGCTGTTTGAGAATCAAAATTAGACAGATATTAATTCAAAACGATCTAAAGCACAAGAACAAAAGGTCTCATTAGTATGGCGAAGAGCTTCGAATCAACTTTGGAAGATCGTGGCATAATTTAACTGAGTGCTTTTATTAATTATAAATCATGAAATCTCACTGTCAGATTTCCAACAATTGCTGTTATTTTGAGATAGAAGTTATTAATAATCACTTATTTATGGCAAACTGACTGTTACAGCACAGTGAACCTTTTTTATCAGTTTTACGCAGTAGCATGTAGCATAGTAGGCAGAGGAAGCCTGGTGTCAAGACACTCCACTCTCTACTTACTACCGAATTCTGAAGGCATTGAGTGATAGTGTACTGAAATTCTTGTATCTAATTTGTTTGATTACCAAGCCATACGTTCAGATAGTAATATCTCTCTCCTAAATTTGAAATAACACTTATTAAAGAAACGCAAAAAATAGTATAAATAATAACAACAACAACCCACTATCACACGAGCTCATCTATAAGCACCAACAACCTCCTCGTATCGTGCTGAACAAGTCAGTGACTTACATCTGACGCGGTCTCGTTTCCGCACGGTAATAGAATCAACACGACGCTACTCGACACAATGGCTGTGTTATGAATACGTAACGAGATATTAGCTGGTGCTGTAACCTCGTTAAGGATGGATGCCGCTGGAGACTGCGGGTAGATTGCTTATAGATTGTCATTAATTTAGTATGCTATTCTTAAGTTTTAGATTGTTTATTCATATTAGCCGGTAGCGTAAATTCGTTAAGCGTCGGGTTCACTATATATTGTGGGTTAATTATTATTAATTATTAGTAGCCATTTGTTTTTTGTTTATTTAATTAATTCATTTTGACATTTTGATGCTTACAATTTGACATCCTGATGATTCTCAAACTTTTATTTATTCAGATGATGGTAGAAAGCCTATTTTGGTAATGGATCTAATGTATAATCATTAAAGTCATTGTGACGTGATTGTGAAGAAAGTAAAAGACAAATTAATTTTATGGAAGGGTAGAGTAATACTGAAGAATTTTCACAAGGAGGAGGGGAGATGTAAAGAAATTAATTTATTTAATCAGAGTAGCAACACTTAAACCGAACGTTATCTATGATTTGTCACTGTCACTGAGAGAATATTAGATATTAAGATTATTAGATATTAATTGTCGTTTTATAAGACAAATTAAGTTTATTACTCTACCCTTCCATAAAATTAATCTGTCTTATATATATATATATATATATATATATTTGTTTATATATCAACTTTACTAATATGTCATTAAACAGTTTGACAGTTCACAGAAACGAGATTATTATCGATTATAGGAATGTTATGTAATCTCAAGGTAATGACGCAGTGCATCTTGTGCTACACCTACGAGTCTGCCTTTACTTCGTTAGATTTACATGAAAGTTGTTGTTGTGTAAAAAAACCTTTTTTTTTTCTTTTTGTCGCTTCACGCTTTAACTCACAAATAGCTAGGTTAGGAAATGGAAGTCGTTGAACTTAACGTTAAGATGAAAAACATAGTAATAATTTTTATGGTTATAATCGTTATTATTATTACTTTATTTTTGTGAATTAGTTTATGGGACAAGGACAAGGCAAACGAGCGTTCGAGTCACCTGAAGGTAAGTGATCACCGCCGCCCACGACCCCGTGTAACACCACAGGAGCTACAGGTGCGTTGCCGGCCTTTGAGGTGGAGATTTTATTTTTTATGGGGAAATTATAAGGCAAACGAACGTTTGAGTCACCTGAAGGTAAGTGATCACCGCCGCCACAACCCCGTGCAACACCAGAGGAGCTATATGTGCGTTGCCGACCTTTAAGATGGCGATAGATGCGCTTTTTGAAGGTACCCATGTCATATCGACCTGAAAACACTGCCGCGAGTAGGCCATTCCACAATTCCGTGGCACGTGGAAGGAAATTCCTACGAAACCTCACATTAGTGGAGTGTCACATATCCAGGTGGTGTGGATGATATTTAAGTTTGTGACGAAGTATGCGGTTAAAAAATTCGGCGGCAGGTAACAGGTCAAACACTCCCCATGATAAATTCGATAGAGAACGCAGCGAGGACATGTCACTGCGCAAATCCAAAGAGTCAAGCCTTATACAGCTCATTGGATCCCTTATGATTCTAGATAGATGCTAGATAGATTATTTTACAAAATTTTATTCGTCAAAATCAAAATACCTATTTTTTTAACAATTTCAATAGATAAACATCACTTGTTGTATTGTCATCAAACTTAAAATAATCCCACTAACAATACTGTGTGCTTCAATAGAGAAAGAAATCGTATGTCAACGCGAATAAAATATAGGTAGGCGGACCTACGCGCCTATTGTTGACGAAGAATTACGGCTTACTATTTATGCTCTCGATAAATTGTATCCTTTATTCGTGGTTTTTATTAGATTACTGTATTTGTTGGGAGGAAAGATTATAGAAAAAGTGCTCAAGTTTCATGATTATTTTGGGGGTTCCGTGCCCAAAGGGTAAAATGGGAACCTATTACTAAGAGTCCACCTGTTTGCCTGTCGCTTTTCACCAGAGTACCTCATTTCATCTCACCGTTATAGCTAGGCAGTTTCGCAAATGATGTATTCCTGTTAACGCTATAATACCAAATAAACAAATCTTTGTTGTATCAGTCTAAGACAAAGAAAAAGTTTTTGAATAAGCTTAAAGCTTACATTAGTAATTTAACTTGTTAGAATTAAGTTCATAAAACATAATCTACAAAAAACAGACGTATATTCCTGCTCATTTTAATTAATTTTCTTAAAAATGTGAAAGAAACAATATATGACATACTTAAAAAAGTATATTTTCACAAATTTTAAAACATTTCTTGTACTACAGTAGTTGATAACTGACAGCCTTTAAAACAAATTACAAAATACATTCTTACTTACAAATCTTCTAAAACGATTGTATCTCGTCTTTATATTTAAAAAAATATTGACCTGTAGCGAAATTGCGAAGAAAATGAAATTTATTAAAAATATTTGTCATCGCCTTTCTGTCTTTAAACTATTATTTCTTGGATAAAAAACATACTTTTAGGTCAGTTGTGGTGCAGGGGGACAAACATGCGACTGTAAACGTAAGACAGGTTATGGGTTCGATTTCCACTCGAGAAAATGCATTATTTAATATTTTCATTTCTGTCATCTCATTTCTGATGTCGAGTTAAGGCGCGGTGTTGAGCTTCGCCCTTTAACACACAACGCCTCGAAAATTCGGCGGTAAAAGGGCAACGAAGTGCTTTACCACTGCTTCACGGTTTAGGCCCTCTGTCTACCCTGCTATATGCGGGATCCAGCGTGAAAATTAATATTTACTTCTTTTTGGATGTTCAACTTACGTAACTCAAACATTTGAGAGCTTTGTGCGTTCTACGTGAAAAATAAATTTAAACTAGCGGATGAACGTTAAAAGAAACGAGGCAAGTAGTTGAGGATAGTAACAAGGTATTTAAGTAGGAATTACGATACAGCGGTCGTGAAGCCTCAGTAAATAACGTCTATCTGGCTCCCGCGTCTGCCAAATTACTTGGCAAAAACTACAGACTCCTTAAACAAACGTCGAGCTTGGTTGCGGTTTGACTTTGAGTGCGTATGTACTCGTAGGAGTATAACACCTTGTATTGTACGGATAATCATAATTGGTTTTTATTTTAGTATAACTAATCATCTTGGTGTTTCAAGATTGTTTTTATAAGAGATAAAACTTTTTACATTTTTCAAGTTAAAAACATTCAAATATAAACAAACAAATACATTGAGGAAAGAAAAAACTGTTTTAGAATGTTTCTTTTTACCTTGCGTAAAAACCGCGCATTTTGGAAACTGTCTAAGCCCTCTGACCTCTCGGCCTTATATTTTCATCAATAGAACGTCGATTAGTAAGGGTTCAAATCATTGTACGTTAAAATCTTCATACATTTCTAAAAAAAGTAAGAGATAATCATATTTATTGTATACTCATGTACATTTTAATTCATTATATTTTTGAGACAGCTTTGTTGGTCTCGAATTAATAAACAACTATCTACTATAAAGACTTTTATCACAGTGATGGACGCATATATCTCACTATATAAATATATTATTACATTGCGTTTTGAGTGGCGGCATTCAACACCGGGCTGTTGCCTTGGTGCCAGAGAGAAGAGAGCATTCCCTCGAGTGAGAATCGAACTCACAATCGTCACACCATTGAATCCCTGCGTCACGACGGCCTCAAATTGAATATGTAAATTATAATAAGCACCCTTATTTCGTTGAAATATCCAGAGCCGCAACACTATTAGCTCTACTCGATGAATAATTTTATGAATTTATTCGCTTTTCATCGACTCGCACTTTATCAAATTCTGCAGACGTGCTCTTCAATAAAACTACTAACTGGATTGGGGTAATTCTCTAAGACCCATATTTTATTTTTGTAGACTACAAAGAATAAAATATTTTACATAATGTTCGCTCGAAGTTTCATAATTTATAAATCTTGCAACTTAATATGGCAAAAAGTGATAGACAAGTGTTTTTTGAAACGATGTATTTTCATATTAAAATTGTAATATAGATATATTTTTAACGTAACATTGTCAAGGAGATCTTAAATTACTCTATAAGAGCTAAATTTATTTTTATGGCGTTGTTTATGAAATGTGTATGTTATTAAATTAAGTAAAATATTGTATTTCTATGTACATTACATGTACATGTAAGTACAACAAATCTTACATGTTAAATGACGGAGCTCAACGCCAAAGAATGGTCTTTGCCTGATAAGCAGAGATGCCTGGTAGAGTAAAAACTGAAAATATTAAACATTTCACTCCCTCTAGTAGGAATTGAACACACAGCCGTTGTCTTTACATACATATGCATCTATATTAAATCTACATATTATGCACAAGACACGCGAATAAGCATTCACATTGAAAGATTATTAAAAAAAATATAATTCTGACGATTGAAATTTCGATTATGATATTCATACGAACACTTCTATTCGCACTTGCACGATTCAAATTAAATAATTCATTTCAACATTTAATCTATCACAGTACTGAGCTACCTACTCATACTGTTTTGTTGTAATCCACATCTTTTGCGATTGAATAAAAAAAGTCACATTACGCCCATTTTCCTTATCCACACAAAAGGAGGAGATGATGATGAAACACCCCAAGGTATTGAATGGAAAATTAATATAAAGAGCAAGTAGGAATTTTGTTTTTAAGAAAATTGCTGTCATTGTATTCGAATGCGAGTCAGTATTGTGTATAAAATTACTTTGCTTTCTCTAATGTTTTACTTGCGTAACTTAGCCCTGTGGTTTACATTTATGTCTGGGATGGCTGGGTCAACTATGTAGTACGTATTCATTCAAGTGCATGTGTTCGTACAAAATTTCTACATTGGCTTATGCATTAATTTAGCATGAAACTGAAAAATATATGCACTAATAATGCTAATTTTGTTTCAGCTTCACGCTATATCCCGCAGGTAGCAGGGTAGATAAAATTGCAATGACCTACACTGATGTAACTGGCCCCAACAGAACTAGCTTACTCATTTTTTACTTGTTTTAGTTTATAGGTTCTATATGAGTAGTAGTAGTGAGTGATATAGTAGACCTCGGTTGACCTTCGAAAACACATAATCAAAGGAGAAAAATCACTTAAAAATCATGAGGGCCCCCGGAAGGCATGTATGAAGAGGTGGATGACAACGGACGAGGCAAAAGAGCTATTTAGAGACCGTAGCGTTTAGTGCTCCGTTTCCTCTGACCACCACGCTAGGCATAAAGCGTGAAGGTTCTATAGCTTAAAAGAAAACAGACAGGAGCATTACAGGATAACTTTGTTGTTTATAAGTCTGCTATTTTAGCTATAAAATTACATTGAATATTCACATATCGGTTATTTTACTATCTAACGTTTGTATTGGCAATATAGGCATAATATTGAATATTAAGCTTTATTTGAAATGTATACCGCAGGTTAATTAGTATGAGAATTTTCATGATGGAGATGTTTGATTTGTTTCAAAGTATTTGATATTATATAAGTTTAATCTCGTAATAATTTAATCAAAGTTAACAAACGCGAACTAATACATGTTTAATAAAATAAATAACCGTATATAATAATGTTTTAGCTCGATTATAAGGAAATATTTTTTGATTATAATATTGTTTAATTATAATTTTTGACGGAATCCAACGCCGACTTTAGCACTATCATATTTTTTGGCGAGAAAAATAACAAGGAAAAATTTGATCAATTTTGGTGTCGGTAATAATCGCTTGACGTCTATTTACAAGTAATCATTACAAAAGGACTAATAATATATAACATATACATCACAGTGTGAAGCCGACTTTAGTAGAGACGTCCGTTAAAAGAGGATGTTTTTAAATTCAATCCTTGTATCATTATTTCCATAAGGGATAGAAATAAAATAAAAGACGTAAGTAACAGCTTTTGAGGAAAATCTTCTGTTTTTTTCAAAATAAATCTAAGGTAGGCGCATCCGTAGCTAAAATTCTCTTCAAACTTGTAATTCCAGTGTCAATTTTTTTCTTTTCACAAAAAAAAATAACTGCGATGTAAATGCATTTCCATTAAATCTCAGAGTAAAATAAAATGTATTCTTAAGCGGCTCACAAGGGAAAGTTTTCGTTTGAAGTGAATCTTTCGCTGACGTGTGATTGACTTCGCACCCCCGGTCCCGTTACGGGCATCTTTATTTATGTGGATAATAAAACTGAGCTTATAAAAAGCTTAGGAAATAGAGTGTGACCTTTATTTTCCACTTTCGAAATTTATATACTATGGTTCAATAGAGATAGAGTTTCTGGACTAGCTTTGAAAAAATATATTCTTGTATTTTTTTTTTACTTTAAAAAACTACTTTTTCGATAGTGAAATTTCTTGGATGAGCATAACCCTATTCTAGGGTGGGCACGGGCCCGGTCTTCCATATTCCTAATGCATGATATTAAAAGGAGAATTGCTTTGAACCTATTTAAATAGCCATTTTAAATACACTTATAAAAAGTACTAGTAAATAAATATTTATAACCTTTGAACTATGAAAGAAAATAAATAAGATCTAATACATAAAGAAATTTATCTTACTATGTACAAGCATTAATATTTCATTTATATTCAAAAGAATTTCCTCTTGAACGTAGCGGGTCTTTAAATAATGAAGATACAATGAGCGGTCTCAATCGTTCGGAACTAAGTTTGTTGTTTAATACAACTTGTTCAATATTCTTCCATACTTTGAACAACATATTTTTGTCGATCAGTTTATTTGAAACGTTATATAATCACTACTTTATGAGCTTGGCAAATATTTTAGATACTTTTATTTAAGACTATTAGTAAATATTTATACTTGTGAAAATTTTAAAGTCTTTGCTATTCAAAATAAATATACTATTAATAGTGATATAAAAGAAAATTAGGTATCATTAATAAAGGTATTGATTAATTGAATAATGTAGTGTTAGTATTATTAGTTTAATAAATTATTTAGGCACTTAAGCTCATAAACATTTTATTTTTTATAGACTTGAGTTCTCTTATTTTTTATTATATAAGTGAATACATTTTTTAATATAAGTTATTATAAAAAAATACTTTTAAAAATACATTTAAGAAAAACACTCTTCCAAAGGACAAGGATCTAAGCCCTCGGTGGATAGGACTGCAGAGAGAGGAACCCCCTCACAATACGCGCCGTCTTAAGTTATTATTATTATTTCTTAAATAGACTACAATAAAGCTGTACTTATTTTTTTTAAATCAATTATATAATTGTCGATTCTCATAACCCTTACACACAACAAACATACAACATTTCTGTTCAATACAACTCACCAGCTTACCTCAATGTATTACAATTACCAAAAATAAAAGATATTATTATAATGCATCAGTAACACTAATTAGTCAAACAATCGTGAGACATTGTGCGCGGCATCGTTATAATAACAATCCACGTCTCATTAAAGTGACAGCGTTTCGTCAATTCAACATAAAATATAGAGATTCGTCCGTCTCCTCGCCTTCCTTCGCCCACAATACTCCCCGAAATCTTATTAGCACAGCACCAAATGTACAATTTATTTTGTATCCGACACCAGCTTTGTTTCTCTTACAGGTATCGCCACTTAATTTGGGTTAACATCGCCTTCCGCCAATTAAATTTTTCAAATTGCTGAAGTTCGATCAAATTGATTTTGTAAGTTAATAGGAATGGGCGATGTTCGTGGATTTTTTTTATTAAGGATGGTGTCGACGCAAAGTGCGGCGGTAATTTCTTTCGGCATAAAGTGAGGAACAGAGTGTCTTAACAAAAGGCTCACTCTGCCTGCCCTGTTTCATACGGGATACAGCGTAAAGCTAAGAAAAATTCCTTTTGGAAAAAATAGGGAAAATATGTCATTCCTTTTTCTACTTACAATGTATTATTACGTCATTGGTTAGCGAATTTCTGAAAATAAATAACTCAATGTACTCAATCAGCTCAATGTGTGTTCGATATGAACTCTGCGAAATATGTATTTTACCAAACAAATCACATAAATTGCAATTAAACCAATTCAGTGTTTATTTACTTTCATATTTATACCTACATGGATTGCTTATTAAAAAGGGCTTCTATAAAAATATTTTATTTATTTTCAACATCCGGCTCTTACTAGTTTTCAATTGCATCAATGATTAATTTTTCTATTCATGAATATATAGGTGTGTTCAAAAAGTAAGGTGGCTTTTCAAATTTGGCGGGCAACGTACTTTCGATTATCGATTTTTTTATTTTGTTATGTTGGTACACTCTTCCCGAACATCTGTACCAAGTTTCAAGTGTATAG
>DWGR01002682.1:0-13283 GCA_018247715.1 Heliconius burneyi | reverse complement strand
CGCCACGGAACTGTGGAATGGCCTACCCGCGGCAGTGTTTCCAGGTCGATATGATATGGGTACCTTCAAAAAGCGCGTCTACCTCCACCTTAAAGGCCGGCAACGCACGTGTAACTCCTCTGGTGTTGCACGGGGTCGTGGGCGGCGGGGATCACTTACCCTCAGGTGACCCGAACGCTCGTTTGCCTTGTCCTTTTACCATAAAAAAAAATACATTTGAATTTTGATTAAATTGATTAATAATATTTTTAAATTAAACTATTTATAAAATCAATGATAATAAGTATCACTGTTAGTAATTTTAAAAAATAAATAATATAAGTGAATATATAAATTTAAACTGAATATACTCGTATATATTCATACTGGTTAAACTAAAAATATTTGGAAAACTTGTAACATGTTTTTCTAGTATATACCTACTACGTCCCATACATCAGTAACCATATATTTGTAAAGAAAGTGTTGTCCATGCAAACATCGTCTTAGAGTCCTAAAAAGTGAACGAGTGTGGCCGGTTTACGTAACATGCTAATAAGAATCGTGCACTGTACCCAGCGGCCGTCCCGCTAATAGGTCCTGACCAATTAAACGTATGGATAGCAAAAAAAATATTTTGAGAAAATATGTATATATAAATCGACATAAATAATAGTGGCATAACTACGTAAGATAGGTACGATCTATAGGTATTTTTATAGGTTATTAAATACTAAGAAGCAAAAAGAAAGAAAAATCTAAATAAATATGTATTTCTTCCACACGATGGTTATAAATTGTGGTTGCTGACCGTACTTAACGGTGAACTTGTGGTTTTTATTATCCTTATATCACGTTTGGTTTTATTTTGGGCTCGGGACGACAGCGTGTTAATAAAAAGGTTAAATGTTCGTAACAAACTGCTCTTAGTTTCTTTATCGTTAAACTTCTGTATGATGAGGACTTTCCTCAAGTCTGATTAATGACCTACCTAATGATAGTTTTAGTTGCAATATTTTGTTATCTTTTTGTATTTTATATGGATATACGTTGATGTTTAGATATCATACTAATATTATAAATGTGAATGTAAATTTGTTTGTGCGTGAAAGCGTACTTTCACGCACAAACTACTCGACCGATTATTATGAAACTTTGGACACATATTCCAAGAAGTATTATAAAGGACATAAGATACTTTTTTTTACAAAAAATATTACTTGGCTTATTATAAAAATAAGTTTGAGCGAGCGACGCCGCGAAAAAACATTCTACGATTCGAGCTACTGCATCAACAAATATTAAAAACCTATCAACGGGTCAACCTAGTATATTAATAAGTAAGATGTTTTAAAGTGACAAGAGACCTTAATGTCTGTACTGACAAATAGAGATTGATTATGATTGCAATAGTGATCACTGACAGACCAGTATTAGGGCCACGGCTAGTGGTTGGATATTTACAGGATGGACCTATTTACTTGCACAATCCGTACCTACATGGGTTACATTTGTATTCTTATTAGTTATTTAACTATTTTTTTATTGGTTTCGATGATTTTTATTTAGAAAGGTAGGTATACATTTTTTTAAATTTTTAATACGCCTGCGCTTTTGTGCTTGTTATTAATATACGATTTACCCAACGTCATCGTGGTGTCAGGTTAAGATAGTTTTTAGTAACTTCTCTCTGTCTCCGTATATAGCGTAGGTAAAATGTACAAATACAAAAGTACACGCTTCTGCCCTCTGGCACAGGGGCCTATAATTGAATTCTGAAATAAAAAGAATAAAAAAAGAATTATAAAAAAGTTCTAAGCTATCTGTCCTAGATACGTGGAACTTGCTTTAGTTCTCTAGTTCCATAAAATATCCATAACTTAGCAGCAAGGAAGGGAAAACAGGAAGTGCCATCAGACCACCGAGTGTGACGATGTAAAAAATAATAACCAGGTGCTCTTAAAGACACACCAGACTTCCCTAGACCGGCTACTTCTTTTTATATCGAAATTCTTATTTTACAATATAAGTGTCGTTTGTTATAATTCTCATTAACAACTTCCGCAATACGAGATGTAATTGGTTTTATTTGCAATTATTGTTTTTGTCATATAAACTCGTATATTTTTCTATATACACATAATGTAATATAGTTATGAAAGTTTTAAGAATTTAGCTTGAATTAGAACGAAAATGCCTTACTTTTATTTTGTTTCTAGTATTCAACGCATATCATTTTTTTCCTTTTGTTTTTTTTATCTATTTGTCATATGCAGTATTTAATAAAAAAAAATGTATCTTTCTTATAGACTTATATAATATATATTTTTCGTGAATGAGTGAATGACCACGAATATCTCAAATGGTCTATAGTTAGGTGCATTGATTGCGTTTATTTAGGTACATTGACGTATATGTGTGTAATATAACTATAATATATTTCAAATTCGATTCACATAAAGATAAATGACTTGAAGTGTAGTATGCAAGTGAGGTTATCTACAACATAAGCAATAAAATGTGCTTTATTATTTAATATTACATAGACTAGTTTACAATATATATATTCTTAAAAAGTTACATCGTCAACTTGCATTGCTTTAACTAATATATAAAGATGGTATAAAAGGTTTTTTTATAGCTTCACGCTATATCCCGCATATCGCAGGGTAGGCAGAGGGAACCTGGGAACCTTGTATGTATAAAGATACTCCGTTTCCATTAAGAAATTTCCATTATCTATATCTATATTTCTTTCCAAATTCTGGAGGCATTGCGTGTTGTAACTCAACGCCGCAAGCACAAAGTTATACGCCATTAAACGTTAATCACCCAACACGTCAATCCCACCAACAATCAGACCCACATAACTTTTTTCCCTTAAAAAACAATAACGGGCGTATTGTAAACCGTTGTCGTGACATTTGTAAACAAAACAGATCATTAATTTATGGAAGGACACACGTGTTCGGCCTTACACTAAAATTGTAACAGATGCGAACTGTCAAATAAATAATCCCTTATCAACAATATGGTTTTTATCAATGCGGGTCAATTCTTTTATTTTTTCTTGCATTTTGTGTAAAACCTTCACCTGGCTCGCTTATAAGGTATGGAAGCTAAGTCTTTTTGTTGGATATTGTTTTTTGTTTTAAATTATATTCACGCTTGAGTTATGTGAAGATATTAAAATGTAAATTTTTCCTTTTTTTTCTCTCGCTATTTAGCTAAGTAATTTATAAATAATCAGCTTAAATATATTTTTTCTAATGGTAAAGTTTTATTTTCAGTTTCACGCTATATACCACATATTTGTCTATAGGCATCTACAATCTAGAGTTAAAACATTACCTAGAGTGGCGGAAGTCAATGACATATTTTTCTATAACCGAGAATCAAACCCACAACCATCATGATTAAAGTTAGACGAAAAAAAAATATAAAGTGGCTCATGTATATGCTGAATTAATGCTTGGAAAGTTATTTTAAATTATCTAAAAATGTAAATTACAGTTCAGAAACGTGAGGATTTCAAACGTAATTAGTTCGTCTGTCAACAGGATATAGATATATTTGGATTCTGAAATCCCTCCCTATTAGTATATATTTCGTCAACTCTGTTTTTGTTTTAAGTAGCAGACTATTCTTTTAACTGAATGTGGTAATACCGTTATACATAATTGTGTATTATGTAAATAATCTATAGTAGCCAACCGGCACAGCATTTGGCTGTAAACTCGGCGGTTTTGGAATCGATTGCCTCTCATAGAATTTCCTTCTGGTATCAAAAAGCTCGTTGAGTTCTGCCACTCAACACGCAATGTCTCGAAAGTGAGCGGAAAGCTAACAAGGTGTCTTAATATTATTGACTTCAAAATCACTTACAAGACGGTACGCAAAGGCAGTGACTTCATTTAGAATATAGGAGAATATTTATATTAAAAAAAGATATAATCAATAATACTTTCAAATAAAAATATAAAGTTTTACATTTTCTATATGATGTTATGACACATCTCAATACGGAAAACAGAAGCGCTTACAATGCATCTAGCTTCAATGGCTGCCATTATTTAATTTAAACCCACACATACCGTAATGGTGTACCAAGTTCTACAAATTAAAGCAAATCACCATTTCTGGCTTAAATTACCGTTAAAAAACTTTTATAGCCAACACACTGTTAACGATACACGCCAGATGTCTTAATTTTTCCTTTTTTTTCCCACCGCTGACGGAGACCCGACCTTGAACGTGACAGGATTTGGAAATTAAAAATGTATTTAATTTTAGCCACTTCCCTGCGCGGGAACATCACTAGCGGTCGGTTTATATTTAGACTTGGTACTATTCTCGAGCGCTGAACTCGGGACGGCTTCGTTTCGTTATTGTTTTTGCTTTGCAAGGATGCTATTGATTTTTGGGCCTTTGCTTGATTTTCGGTTTTTGATTATATAAGCAGGTAAATATTGAATAATAAATTATGTAAAGTGAATAAATATGTTATTTACTGTAACTGCATACAGAAAAATCTTTAAAAATTAAATAAATAAAAAATAAAAGAAAGATAGCACTGAAAGGATTAATATTAAAAATAAGGCGTCAAAAATTAATACTAATAAGTAATAACTACTTATGCTATGGTAAGTATAGCATGTAGATTTAGACAATCGTGGATTTTTTTAGAAATTTTTTGAAAAAAACTATTTATAGTATAAAAAATATATTTTTAATTATAAAGATACATCATCTTATCTTTATATTCTATCAAAAGGGAATATAAAATCATTGCTAATATACAAATTTATATGAATTTACAAGTTATCTTACTAGTTTTAATGAAACCTGTTTAAATGTACTTCATATCTACACATATTTGAAATAAACTTGCTTGGCTTCTATTACGTACAAGTCAACTTAATTAAAGTCATAACTATATCCTTTTCCCTTATTATTTACATCTTGGTATTATTAGTGTCTGTTTGTTTGAATTGATAAATTTCTATTAAAGATAAGTGTCTATTGTGGCGCAGCGGGACATCTGATTTTAAACGTGATGGTAGTAGGTTGTATTCCCGATCAGAGAGAGGAATGATGTTAATTTTCTCTCTACAAGACAAAACTGGCGTTGAGTTTCTTCTGTCAACGTAATGTACAGTGTGAAGTAAAAAATTCCAATATATTATGGTCTTACCTGAAATCTTCACATCTACGTCTTTTCATTTATAGTAACTTGTTCTATTCCATAACATACGTATTTTAAATATTAACAAATATTTTGTTATAATAACTGTCTATTTTTAATTCTTATCTTTTTTATTAACAAAATCAAGAAAATTATAATCTTTACATACCATCGATGGTGGGTGGCGTCTTTATAATAATCTGCCCTACACCAGCATGGCCATGCTGGAAACAACTAAGAATATCTTCCTCGTAAAATTGACTATACCATACAAAACATTTTTTTAGATACAAAATAATTCCTGATATTAGACCACTCAGCCAAACAAACAATTTAATTTAATAGTTATAAATACTAGAATAAAAGTATAGATTTAGACAATAATTCATGGGTTATCCCGGATATCAGTATACTAATTGTTTATAAAATATTTTAACTAGGTATGTGATAATGAGTGAATGTGAAAATTAGTGGAAAATATGTTATAAAACTATTTTATACTGGAATTTCATCGCAAGTGTTTCGAGTACGGCTTAACAATTCCAGACTACGTGCCTACTGAGGGCCAAATGGGTAAGAAATCTTTAAAAATACTTTTATAATAATGTAGATTTCAATAAAAGGCCGTAGTGGTATACCACGGTTGTAGGTTCAATTCCCACTCGGATAATTTTCGTTCCTCATTCCGGTATCCATATTTTGGAGCGGGTGGAAAGTAGCCAGCAAAGTGTTAACACCTTCTGCTTATTCTGCATTGTGCGGGATAGAGCGTGAAACTAAAAAAATATCTCAATTTATGGCTTATTATTACTTACTGTGATTAGCTCTTTATACTCTAAATACTTATTAAATTTACATTATCCTAATATAATTTCATAAACTATCCTAAATACACACATAAAATGTTAGTATCTATAAAAATATCACTCATTGTAACTACAACTCTATGCTTCTTTAAGTATCTATCTCTATCTATC
Source organism: Heliconius burneyi (assembly GCA_018247715.1). NCBI lineage: Eukaryota > Metazoa > Arthropoda > Insecta > Lepidoptera > Nymphalidae > Heliconius > Heliconius burneyi. The sequence continues at coordinate 7,142 of DWGR01002682.1, read as the reverse complement.
TATTTGGTGTCCTTAATAATGTTTTTTTGAGTAATATAAGTTTCTGTTCAAATGTAAAATTGTATCTTAAATATTTTTATGAAATTTACAAGTGAGACTTGAAGATAGCAATTGACGTTTACTTAACGTTTTATGTTATACAATTTGAAACTGGTTTAATGTATATAAAACGCTAATTGGCTTCTCTGAGTGTGGCTTGTCTGCACTGTACAATTATATTGAAGATCTAATAATTTCTTATTATGTGTCTTCTTTTCCTAAGAATAGAACAAAGGACAATATGCGGACAAGTTTCGTTACACAATCCTCGAAAATTGAGTGGAAAATACTGAACGCAGTGTCTTGACACTAGATTACCTCTGCCTCCGGTATTGCTATACGCGGGATACACTGTGTAGATAAAAAAACATATGACAATACCGTAAAACATATTTTGCTAAAGAGCTTGGTTAGCCAAGTTCTTATTTTATCTTATTCATAATAATTTACAAAAAATTTAACGTGAAGTGGTCATTTATCATTTATAACAATATAAAGAAGCCTTTTTTATATTAAATATGTCTCAAGAAGGACAATAATATTTAAGTGTTTACAAAATGTAGGTAGCGGTAAGTTATGGAGGGCAGTTGTGATGATAAATTTTAACTGAGTGTTAAATTGTATGGGCTTTATACTGGCTGTACTTGTCTCTTTTTTATTCTCTTTGCTCTGCGCTTTAACGGTTATAGTTCGTTATCTTTTTAAAATTATATTTAAATATTTTTAATGTATTTCAGACTAAGAAAGGAAATTACTTTTTTAAAATAATATTTAAATATCTTTTATAATAAAATATACTACAAAAGAAAATGAACCCCCCCAACTATAAAGCTTATTTAAACGCCTTCTAACTGCGCCACGAAGACATCTATTACATAATGTCTTATATTTTTATTATTGAAAGTCAATCTCTTATATAAAAATCACTTTCATAGACTTTTTTTTAGTAAACAATACTAAAACCACAAAAAAGTACCGGGAACGTATTTCCTGTTCCAGATTGAATGGTAAAAAAAAACGGAAGCAGGGGTACCTGCAACATCCGGTGCTCTATAGCGTAAGGACATTTCATACAAATACATAGCTTATCTTTTGTTACCTATACATACATACATGTGCAACAATACTTTTTATGTTTACTTTAGTAGTCAATTGCGTTTTATTGTTTGAATATTAATGGGTTACGCTTTGAAGTCATCATGGTGCAGTGGTATGACCGGAAACAAGAACTGTGGGTTCGATCGCTCTTCAAAATAATAGATTATTTTTTTCTATCAACACGTCATAGGTATTATCTAGAATTCAGGCTGAAAGATTGAGAACGGAGTGTCCTGACCCTAGATTCCCTGCTATGGGCGGACATTATCTTCATCAATGGAGTGTAACAGTGTCTCTCTGTAAAAGTGATACGAAATATTATATTTGTTATTACAGTTAAAAAATTAACTACTAAAAACTGGCTCACAGTCGGCTCTACCACCAAACCACTTTTTATCCGTAAATCGTAATTAATTAAATATTTATTATATAGACATTATATATGTTATGTTGTTAAAAGTAAATTTACTTTCACGTTATATTTAAACATCAAGTTTCGCTAAACGGTATCGGTAATAATAATATTTATGTATTTTTAAAGTTCATAACTCTGTATTTGTAAACATTAACCGGCGATATCGATTGCTTTGCCAAAAATCTTTTTTATTTTCATTAAAACAGTTTTCCTTGCATTTTGTGGGTTAGTGATATGTCAGGTTAACACAATTTTCCAGTTTACACCCGATTTTGAGACATGTTCGCGTTGAATCGCGAGAGAAAGCCAACTTCTACGTACATATTATCTATAATATACATCTACTTTTCTTTCTTCTTCTATGAACTTGCAACCACCGTGATCAATCTTATCCCAAATATGCCAAAAACTACAGTCTAAATTATTTTCAATTTCTTACTCTGGTAACAAGACAAACAGCGGCGTTGAGTTCCGCCACTCAATGCACAATTTCCATCACTCCACATTCTGTAACTCCATAGGTTCCCTCTGCATATATGAGATACAGCATAAATCCATAAAATATAGTTTATAATAAGATCACTACATAAATATCAATGCACTTTTATGTATTAATAACGTGCTTGGAGGCCAGTTGTGGCACAGCACAAGCGTGTAATTGTAAGGGCGACAGGTTGAGGCTTCGATGCCTGTTCGAGGAAATGTAATATTTAATGTGTTTGTTTCGTCATACTGGCGCCGAAGCGGAAGCGCGGCGCTGAGTTCCGCCACTCAACACGCAATGCTTCCAAAATTCAGTGGAAAGCGGTGACTGGAGTTTCTTAACACTAAGCCCCCTTTGTCTACACTCCTACATGTGGGATACAGGGTGAAGAAAAAAAGTAAATAACTTACCTACTATCGTTATAATACTTTGTAATCATGTTGTTACTTATTCAAGATAATTATTTTGTGAGATCTGACTTTCACGTTGTATCTATTCAATAGAAATAAGCAAATTGACCGTTTAAAAGCTCTTCTAAAATTTACGAAAAGCTTACCAAAAGAGAAAGTAGCTTTAAATATTTGAAAATATTAAGTTGTGAGAAATTTTTAATTTGCCTCTCTATTAAGCTACGATAAGAAGCCGTCGTGGCCCAGCGGTTCAAGGGTGTGACTTCGTGCGCTGCAAAATCGACTGGTTGTGGGTTCGATTCCCACTCGAAGAAGTGAAATATTTATTTACGTTTATATTTCTATTTTCTTTGCTCTGGTGTCGAGGCAAAGCGCAGTGTTGAGTTCTGCCACTCAACACGTAATGCCTCCAGAACTCGGCAGAAAGTGGGGAACGGAGTGTCTTAACACTAGGTTCCCTCTGTCTACCCTGCTATGTGCGGGATACAGCGTGAAACTATTATTATATAAACAAGGAGTGTCTTAAGTTCCCAGGCTCCTTTTGCTTACATTGCAGCTGCTAGGTGCGGGATTCAGTGTGATGCTAAAATGAAATAATAAAAATATACACCTATACAAACACAAAATTATACAACAATTATGAAAAGTGTAAATGGATTAAGTTCAGAAGAAAATATAAATAAAATAATTCATTTCATCAACTGAGAATCGAACCCACAACCGTCGCGTTATAGTCATTCCCTGTGCCGCGACGGCCTCAATAAATCTACAAATATGCATATAAAATATTTGACGAACATACATACATAAAAAAAACTGTATTACATTAGGTTGTTCAACACGCAACGTTTAGTACACGATTTCTCTTATTATAATAACATCGAGGGCCCTTTCCCATGGCTGATGCCAGCAAGGTACTTTAGAAGGTCGTCTGCGCTTTGTAATATCGATAGGGCTGGCTCGATTGTATGGGATTGTTATACGCTATAGATTTGCGATACATTATATATGTTTATGTATCGAATATTGTTAAAATTTTGTATCATGGTTCCTATACTGTCATGCGTGACAATAAATAAAAAAAGATTTTTTAGTGTGATTCTATTCACCTTTTATTTTCACTTATAACTAACTAAGTAATTTATCAGATATGAACCCGCGACTATTTTTTAATCCTTAACGCTAGGTTTCCTCTGACTACCCTGCTATTTATGGGACACAACGTGAAGCTAAAGAATATCGTAAACCGTTTATATTTTTTTACAATTTTTTTATTAAAAAAAATGTTAAATATATAAACGGTACCTATATGACTAAATTTGACGCAATATCATAGCAAAACGTGACCGTATAAGCTTATTATAACTATTATTTCGGTCATACGTGTTTTCTTATTATTGTTTGCTTACTGACTTTATTTAAAAGCAATTTTACGTAACTGGATAACAATATAACTAATGACCTTGATTATATATAAAAATATACCGAATTGCATTTACTTATACTAAAACAATATATAACATTACCTATTTTATTTTCATATACAAACAAAAATATTATTAATATGTAATCAAAATATAAAATATATATAAGATTATTCAGTTACGGAATGACGGACAAACAAACGAAACTGCTGGATAAAAAAAAGTTGAAATTAGGGAGTGTAGGGATGCAGCAAGAGAGGAAGAAATTTCTAGGAAAAAAATCAGCTTCACGCTGTGTCCCGCACGCAGCTAGATAGGAAGAAGCAATCTAGTGTTAAGACAATCCGTTCCCTTCGTTTCTTTAAACAAAACTTATTCAATAAAATATTTGAGTAAATTAACTCAAGAAGTGAACTCCCGACACAAAGTAATTTTATTAAAGCTTTATAGACCTGTGAACAATCTCATAACGTATTGGCGTCAAGGTAATGATGATTTATAGTGCAATCAAGAGCCCTATTTAAATACGAAATTATATACCAATAATATCTTTTTTAATCGTGGGATAGTCACAAATTTTAGTTATTTAGGGCCATGTTACTTTATGCTATGGGATGATAAAAAATAAATATTTGTTTTGAATTTTTTGTTGCTATTTATAATTTTTAGAATAGAATTTGAACCCACATCAATCTTAATTTTGACATATAAAAAATAGAGGCCGTCCTGGCGCAGCGGCACAAATCGTGCGCTTCGACTGGTTGTAGGTTCGATCCCCACTCGAAGAAGTGAAATATTTATTTACGTTTATATTTCCATTTTCTTCGCTCTGGTGTCGAGGCAAAGCACGGCGTTGAGCCACTCAACACGCAATGCTTTTACAACTCGACAGAAAATGGGGAACGGAGTGTCTTAACACTAGGTTCTCTGTGTCTACCCTGCTCTGTGCGGGATGCAGCGTAAAGGTAAAAAAAATAGACTTTAGAGGAGTTACGAAATAAATGTCTTAAAAGATTTCTAATACGAGTATGTATTTTCAGACATAATAAATATAATAAAGAAATATAAAGACATTCGCATTTTTTCGCAATTATTTTTTATTTTATTAAACCTCTGATATTCGAAGACTTATATAATAAATTCACTCCGTTTTACATTTACATAGACTTTAGAGATACTAATATTATATTTTTTGTCTACATTCTTATCACTTACTTTATATGTACAAATTTCATTAAATTACGTTTATGTACTTCCAAATGAGTTTTTAACTATACAAGTAACCCTTTACAAAGTAAAAAACAAAGTCTTACATTACAAGGTCTCTGAGGGCCTCAAATTACTTATTCGACCCTTTTCCTCAAGTCTTTTAAATTGTTACTAAGAAGTTTTGTACACAATGGGTAGGTACCTCTAAAACCCTTGTAACAGAATCTTTAATAAAAGTTTTTGTGACATTATTGGTTATTCTTCGACATTTTTCATATAATAATAGCTAATACCGAGGCCATCGTGGCGCAGCGGCACAAGGATGTGTCTGTAACGCGACGGTTGTGGGTTCGATCCCCACTCGAGGAAGTGAAATATTTATTTACGTTTATATTTCCATTTCGCTCTGGTGTCGAGGTAAAGCGTGGCATTGAGTTCGCCACTCAACACGAAATGCCTCCAGAATTCGGTGAAAGTGGGGAACACTAGATTCCCTCTGCCTACCCTGCTGTGTGCGGGATACAACGTGAAGCTGATTTTTTAAAATTTAAAAAAAAATATCATCGTCCGGTTGTGAAATATTATATTTTTATTACTAAATTACTACTGTGTACAAATTTACATCACCCAGAGTTCGTCATCGTATTTTTTTAATTTACTTAGAAATTGGTTTTTACTCTACGCACTGTGACCGTAAAAAAAGAATCTAGTGACACATGGTGATGTGTCACTTTAACACTTTTTTTACACATGAGTGCTTAAAAAATTACGACATTAATATATTTTATTAGGTTTACGCAGTAACCCGCATATAGCAGGATAGACAGAAAGCTTCTTTCCCTAGACCCAACACGATTTTCTTGGCATTGCGTCACCTAACACTGCGTAACTACTGAGGCGGATCTTAACGCTGCGCTTTGTCTTGTTACCAAAATCAACTCAACAACGTTTACAGTCTAAAACGGTGCTGCCACTATATGACTTATTTTGTCCTCTTAATATATATTTTTTACTTTTTAAATACATATATTTTACTGGGATGTGAATCTGCAATTATTGTTTACTAAGACATTTTGCTTTTTATATTAGCTGAGTATCTTAACCTTGATCTTGATAAATGCTTATTTTTATTAGTCATATGTGATTCACCTTGAACTAATTATAAGTAAATAATATATTACGTACGTGTTGATATATACACATATGATATAGAATATGCTAATTGTTCGATATTTTTACTTCGACGAAGGAAAATAATATGTAAGTAAGTTTCATGTTTGGAAATTTTATTGAATCTATTTTAATACATTTTTCCTTAAATATTATTAGAAGTGACCTTAAATGTCAACAAAATGTGTGATAAAAAGCCGAGAATTCACAAGCTAATAATATAATAAATATTTTCCTCCAAGAAGGAATCGAAGCCACAATTGTCATGTTTCGATTCAGACGCTGTGCCTTTGCGAGGACCTACATTTTTTATTTTTCCTACATAAATATAGTCACTCCCTGGATTTTTTTCTTTAAAAATATAGGGGAGGCTTAAGTCTTTGAACTTTAAAGTTCAAAGGTAGTACAAACAAAATCACAAGAAATAGCTACTAATTTAAAGATATAAATAAAAAAAACTTCTTGTTTTAAAAATAGATTAAAAAATACTACTGTTTAGATATAAACTGGCGTACTTCTATGGCAGTGCAAGGCTAGCAGGTGGCTTTGAGGTGCAACGACTCGATTCCACGTTCCCATTATATCACGATGAGTCGTTATTCTTTATTAAATAACAATTATTTTATACTGTTTTCTGATACATTTTATGAGTGTCTTTAGGTTTTTTTTACTAAAATTACATAAATATATTTAAAATAACCATGATTATTACATAAAGTATATATGTGTATAGGTATTCTGTCTGTACGGATGTATAATATGCATTTTTAAACACAAACATTGTTAGTATCTTGTGTAATGTTTGGTGCTTCCATAAATCATGATCATAAATAGTAGGGATTTGGGTAGTTTATTTATGACCATGAAATTCAATAAAACCTATAAAAAATTAT
>DWGR01002681.1:0-13283 GCA_018247715.1 Heliconius burneyi | reverse complement strand
TCTTCGCTCTGGCATCGAGGTATAGCGCGGCGTTGAGTTCTTTCACTCAACACGCAATGCCTCCAGAATTCGGCAGAAAGTGGGGAACGGAGTGTCTTAACACTAGGTTCCCTCTGCCTACCCTGCTGTGTGCGGGATTTGATTTTTGATCTGATTTGATTTTTTTTATTATTAAAATCTAAACCACGCTAATTAACACTTAGTAACAGATATTCACCAATAGACCACACATAATTATCGATTCCATTACAGGCTATTTCTCTCTTTTCTTTATAGTAAATCATTTAACTTAAATAAAATCACATACAACACTATATAACAACGAAGAGCCATTTCTTTCCAAAGATCTCATTCTGAATTATTCATTCTGTCTATTTATTCGTGTACTAATAGGCGTAACAAAGGCGGTACAAAGCGGCATTATCTATATCCAGACGGTTCCGTAGGCTCGAATGAGGATTAGTATAGGGATTATATATCTGAAACCATACGTATTAGGGTGAGATTGAAGCGTTTGTGGGTAGAAATAAAAATGTGTGTTTGTATATATATTTATTAGGTTGGTTCGTAAGTCTACATAAAAGAAAACTTTTGTATTGTTTCTTTGTTATTTCATTTCAGAGATTATTTTATTTTACTATACTATTCGTAGCAGCAGAGCGCTTGACGGTAAACGCGATGTTTGTTATATTACAATGTCTCAAAATATTAACTGAATGTCTTAAACTTTAGCTAAAATTTTTCTCATAATTATAATTTTAATCTTTATATTCAATATTCATGATAAAAATATGTTATTTCCTGATAGTGTCGTTTACTAGTACTAATTATATTTTAAATTTGAATATATATGGTAAATTTGTGTAATTTGAATAAGCATCAGTATGTTACAGCAGCTTAATATTTTCAATTTAACCGTCTATAAAGACAATTTACAAATAATGTATTTTTTTTATAAAAAATTATAAAACGATAAAAAAGGAAAAGGAAAGGAAGGAAAAGCAAATTGCATATAGACATTTTCAAGACACAGATAATAGACACTCAGAATTATTAATTTTTATTAATTTTTGTACAGTATTTGGGTACATACCTCTACATATAGCAGGAGATTCACCAGAATGTTAATGTGAAAATCATGAATGGAAATAGAATGTTTTTTTTTGAGCTGAAACAAGGATTTGAATATTTTATATTTGAATTTTGATTGAAACTTCGAGATTCTTTTTTTCTATCAATACTTAAAATATTTGAATGTACTTGAGATAGCGTCATACATACGCTGCAAGTCTAAGCTGAACTTTGAAATTGGGTGAGTGATCACAAAAGTAGAGTCAGAAAAAATCTTTTAAAATGAAATTTCTTATTAGACATACAATTAAAAAAACTAAACTTAAAAAACATATTAATTCTATTAAAAATTAATAATTAAGAATTATTAATTTTTGTTTTTATTAACTATAAAAATAATTAATTCTTCTTCATCGGTTATTGCATCATCATCTTTGCTTTGTCGTTTGAGTTAATAATGAATCGTTCCGTTATATCATAAGAATAGCGTAGTCTCTATGATTCTAGTTTTCTTTTTTTACATGAGCCTGTCTTGACACATTTAGACTCTTTATGAACACTCATACAAATGTAAAGCTCAGCTTAGACCCCATGGACTGTTCAAATATAGATATTAAAATAAATAAATATATGCATAAAAAATAATTTGTCTATTATTATGAGAGACCGTTGTAGCGCAGCGGCACAAGGGTGTGACTGTAACGCCACGGTTGTGGGTTCGATCGCCAAACGAGGAAGTGAAATATTTATTTACGTATATATTTCCATCTCTTCGCTCTGGTGTCAAGGCAAACGCAGCGTTGAGTTCTGCCAATCAACACGTAATGCCTCCAGAATTCGGTAGAAAGCGGGGAACAGAGTGTATTAACACTAGGTTCCCTCTGCCTACCCTGCTGTAGCGGGATACAGTGAAGTTAATTTAATTAGATTTTTTATCTTTTATTTAATTTTAATCGTTAGTACTAAAAACAGAAATTAGCTATTATAATAGTTTTTTGCAGGAGCAATCTGTAGCTGTTATTATAAAAAAAAATGAAACTAACATTAACATTTTTTAAAACAGCCTTAAAAACTAAAAAAATATATCAAAATAATTTAATTCTAACATTATTAAAGTTAACTTAAAGCTTGTGAGCTTAGCCAGAATTCCTCTCTATACAATATCAAAACAAGTCCTTTGTTTCCTTTGATTTGCCATTCTCTTGCAATATCCATATCTATTTTGAACTTGATTGGTGTGTTTGCGCATAACTTCAGAATAACACTGCTCTATGTTATCAAAGGCGTACTGTCTGGAGTTTTTAACTGATTTACGAATTTGTCCCGTATTTCAAAAGCACGAGAGTCGAAATTTGTGATAATATAATAAAAGTAATGCAATTAAAATAATAGAGCCCATGATTTTAAAAAGTTTTTATATTATTTTGCATAATCACTCTGTGGGTGGCTTTTTTTAAAAGGAAGTTGCTTATCTTAATTTCGTAGACATTTTTGGATTTAGGGTTCTGTACTTTTTCAAGAAACAATGGTACCCTTATAAGTTCATTGTGTTGTCCGTCTTTTTGTCTGCCTGTCTGTCTGTCAAGACCCCATATCTCAGCGCTTGGAGCTATCGGATTGAAATTCAAACCATGTACTCCAATTTACGGCCGCAGATTTCCTGATAAAAAACATATTTCAATATTTACTTAAAAAAATGATGTCAAAAATGATCTCGCAAAAATATGTATTTCGTCACTACAAAGGGAATTAAAATTCATAGGGTGCTTTTGGTTCACCTAGAATTATGAAATTTGACATCTAGCATCTACAGGTAGTATTAATCAGGAAAAAATCTGAAAACTATACATTTGTGGTGAAATCCCACAAAATTATAGTAAGTCTATAATTTTTTTGGATCGACAAAAAACGTATTTCGACGCTATATAGGGAATCAAAATTAATAGTGTACTTTTGGTTAACCTATAATTATGAAATTTGGCAGCTAGCATCTAAAAGTAGTATTAGTTCAGGAAAAATGCATTCGTGGTTAAATCCTAAAAAATAATAATCTAAAAAGGGGGACAAAATTTGTTATTCAAGCGACTAGTTCGAGTGAGGTATCACATTTAAATCAAAGCTCGCACCCTTTAATTTTTGTACGGAACCGTCGGCTTTTTTTTATTATAATCACTTGTGAAATGTGGTCAATATGACCACATTTCGTATTGAGGAGAGTCAAGTGTAAGTGCGACAGGTTCGATTCCCACTCGAGGAAATAAAATATATATAATATTTACATATTTAATATTCCTTGCTCTGTTAAGAAGGTATAACAAACTCCAATCCCCATTTTTCTTCCATTCTTCCCATTTTTTGAGAAATTGTAAGGTGAGTGCAGACACTCAATGCCGCCGCTTTACTTTGATACCAGAGAGGAAATGAAAATATTATATAATGCATTCCCTCAAGTGGGATACAACCCACAACCGTCATTTACAGTCACACGCTCTGCCACTGAGCCACGGAAGACTTCAATATCGACTTCTTTCAGACACACTCATCTGCGATACTAAACACAAATACCTTCTTATTTAAATGTTGTTATTCCATGTGGTTGCAGTACGTAAAACCTACTTTAGTCTACAACAGTGTAAGGCAATAGTTGTTCTGTTTAGTAATATTGCAGTTGAATTTGTTCTACGTGAGCTTTTCTTGATTCATACTTCAATATGTATGTATAGAACGACTTGCCCATTAACTTGGATTTAAACTTATATTACAACCATGATCAAAATTTGTCAGGGTGAATTTAGTTAAGATACTTCCACATTCACCTCAAGACTGGTTAATATGTGGTTACCCATTGTGGCGTTAGGAGACTAATTGTGCCTAAAAGAGAGATCTCTTTACAATTTTTTTAGAAAATATATAAAAAAATAAATGTAGCATAACGTACCGGCACTTTTTCAGCAATGATACGGTCAATAATCAAATTTTAGCATTCAAAGTGCGAATAAAAAAATCTAATTCCCTATTATAAAAAAATCTATTCCATAATCTATTAAATATATAAAAAATGTTATAGCACCAATGTCTGTGTTCTGTAACACAGGTGTTTTCTTTATACTTTCCCTCTCACAATCCAATTAGTATAGGATATCGATAATTTCGTCTTTCCGAGACCTTCGGGGCATGATATCGTTACATTTTCTCATATTTATCTTGATATTATGTGATATTTGTGTAGTAGATTACACTACTTCGAAATAATGAAGTAATAGACACATGCTCAATTGGTGACGTAAGGAATTGTACTAGCCCAAGATCCCAGAGCCGCTAGACTTACGTAATTTTAGCAAAGTTGAAATTTTGAGTACTATTAGTCTAATATATAGTTAAGACAGTATAAATATTCACTAATTTGAAAGTGGGGCCCTTTCAGAGCTAGCGCCATATAACGGTATATCTATCTTTGTCTCTGATGATTAAGCCATCAGATTGGTCTGGGAGCTTATGACGGGTCTTGAAATAGTCCGTACATAACACATTTTAAATTAAAACTTTATAGTTTAACGTCCTTTGCCCCAATTCTGAACAACCTTTAAGACGTGTGGCATGAGTAAAATAATACGGGTCTGGTAATAAAAATTATATATTATATATATAATTCTTTAAAACACGAGCGTTTTACTTTAACGTAGCTGGACGTGTACATTAAGATGGCGCTATATCTGAAAGGTCCACACTTTCAAGATCTCTAACTTGAAAGTGTGGACCTTTCGTCAACGCCAGCAAGCGCGGTGTTGAGTTTCGCAACTCAACGCGCAATGACTCATATAAGAAATATATCTATATAGAAATATGTTTAAATTAGTGTGTACGCCCACATACTAATTTTGTATTTAAAGAAACTACAAATAATAATTCGTAACGTTCTCTTCTGTTATACATATATCCATTACTTAAATCAAATTGAAATGTTACCAAAGCTCGTTCATAAAGATATTAACTACTGAACCTACCCGACGTTATACCTTTTTTAAATTTTAAAATAACATGTTCTGAGTACTTGTCATTATTCTACAACTTCGCAGGTTTTAGTTGGCAAGCTGGATAAAACTTTTATACCGGCGCACTATTAACGAGCTTTTCATTAGTTGTATTTAACAAATGGCTTATCTACACGACTCAACGCTCTGTCTAATCCACCACGTCTGATGGAGCTACTACGGTACACAATTTTAATGTGGAAATAAAAAAACCAACTATTTTTTTTGATTCATGCTTTATCCCGCAAATTGTTAGACAACCTTAATCGTTGTACTATCCGCAAAATTATGAAAATCTGCGTGTTGAGCGTGTTGAGTAGCGGAACTCTACGCTGCGCCTTGTCTTTTTATCAAAAATGTATGAAATATTAAATTATAATTCTTAACTTCGAGTGGGAATCGAACTCACATCCGACCTGTTTACTCGTGAGAGGATGTGCCACTTTGCCAGACATTTTTTGAGTAAGAAAGAAGAACTCATTTCGTTCTTCCTTTTGTTTTAACAGTATTTTAATTTTAACAGTTCATCTTAATAAAAGTTACTAATAAAATATACAATTAACAACAATAACAATATTTATTTGATGATTTCAGTTAAGGGTAAGATCTTATACATCTTTAGTTATATGAAATACATGTATTATAGGCAACAAACAATTCTCTTTTTTATCATTTTCCGTAAGGTAAAGAAAACCTACTTATTCTGTTTCCATTTTCTATTAAGAGACAATACTCACATATTGGTTGACGAAATCCTACACTGCCCTTTACGTCGACAATTCGCGGCAAATCTATTTTACCATTTACTTGAGGTATCTTCCATCTTTAAATCATGTAAATAAATGAACATGTTGGTACGTATTTTTCTTTATTTATTAATTTCATAATTTTACAGAAAATATAAATTATACTAATGCTCTTGAACTAGGAGCAGTGTCTGAGAGTGGTGCTCCAGCCCAATATAGCTAATTGCCTCAAAAGAAAAGAATACTGGCTTTACCTAATACAATACACATAGTTACAAATATTTTGCTTTGCTTTGCCCACTTTACATGCAATATCGCTATTGCATGTAAAATATGCCACAGCAAGGCATGTTACAAATGAGTAAAACAGCATTTTACCGGTAAATATAACAAGACAGTGATTTATAAGCAAGAAACAAAAAATATTTTACTTACAAATCTTGCGTAGCATTAAATAATTTTATTTTTTACAGAAAATAACAGCACCAAATAAAAACATCCAATTCAATCGGTTCACCCAGTTAAAAGTTCTGAAGGAATTATTATTTTTAAAAAATACAGTCAACTCATAACCTCCTCCAGTTACAGAAATCTGTTAAAATTAAAATTAATAAAATATAAAAATAATCTATTTTAGCTATCAATATTACCCATAGTAGGACCGCAGACGGGTGGTGAGAAGCAAAAGCGGGCTATTTGTTGAAACCGCGCTAATAAAGACCGCGCACGTGCTACTGACGTCGGCGGCGGGTAAAATGCCGCGTCGTGGCAGATTGTGTTGTAAGATATACTTATATAGATCAATTTTTAAATTAATAAAGGAATTATATATTAATAAATAATAATAAATACCAAAAATATAAATCGGACAAAGTGCTGCGTTGAGTTTCGTAACTCTCAATTTGCAATTGTTAAAAAATTGGGCAGTGTATAAGGATCGGAGTGTCTTAATGTCAACACCAGGTCACCTCTTCGTCCCCTGCTTTTTTTTCAAACATGAGATTAATGCTGTTAGCCCTATTGGCTTTTACAGCTCCACCGGTTGGGTAGGGAAGAGGGTACTCTGTCCCTGAAGAAATACAAGCACTAAGTGGCTCCCTGTTAAGAAATCGACGACTTAAAGGGCGCCCCCTGCGGGAGTCGAACTTCGGCTTGCGGCTGTCGGGCGGACTGGGAAATTCCCCTGCTACATGCATGAAACAATATGACAAAAAAATGTTAATTGTTAAAGTTAAACCATTGTTACCTAGTTAATAAACATTTGAATGTAGGCATAACGGTTATAAATGAAATTTCCAATCGGGGGATATTTTTATCTCTATTTATAAATAATAAAACAATAAAAAAAACAAATAATAAGACAGTAAAAATATTTTGTCTGGACATTTAGTACTTTTGACTGAAATGGATTAAGGGACACTTAAAAAGTATAATAGAAAGCAAACATATTTTTTTAAATTTTTTATCTGTCTGTCTGTATGTATGTATGGTCACGCAAATATCTGAAAATACTGAACCGATTTACTCAAAACATTCACCAATTGCTTTGTTTTAACTTAACTTACATCCTAAGTATGTTTCATCATATGATGAGGCATGAGTTAGCCTGTAAATATAAAGCAATCCAATGAAGGCATGAGTTTGCCTGTAAATATAAAGCAATCCATATCTATACTTATACTTGTAACCTGTATTTTTAACCGACTTTCAAAACAAGGAGGAGTTTATGAATAAAATATTTTCGATTCATTGGTGATTTTCGACATTAACACATATGACTGTCAGTCAATTCCGCTTATTAAATGAACAATCATTTAGTTCAAGCGGGCGAAGCCGCTACCTTATGATAATTCATACAGCTTGGCTTGAGATCACAAAGCGTAGTGCTATCAATCATTGAAAGGAGCAAGGCTAACTAGGTCCTGTATGCTACTTTGCAAAATAAAAAGATAATTAGATTTAAAGTTAAACATTTTTAATGCACATATTATTATAAGTTGAAACATTTTAAGCCCGCTTCACACATGGTGGCGACAAGTGGATGAGCATCGTAACTTATGGTCGCGCTCCCTCACACGCCAGTAATAAGTCTGGGATAAATCTCGTGCAACTAACGATGCGTTCACCTTTTGTTGGGCCATTGTTGGGGGTTTTGATATTTAGACTGTATAAGGTTCAATAGAACTAGTCTGGTAGCGATAAAGGAGGGACAGTTAGAAGGCGATTAAATTTTTGTACTTTTAAGCGTAAACGTAGAAGTTGTTTCGCCTGTACAGTCAAACGTTGTCTCAAATGCGCCATGTTGTCTTAAGACCATCGTATAAAACGTTAACAATAAAAAGACATAAGACAAAAATAAAACAGCCTTTTCATAAAAATATCTGTTCTAAGATAAAAGTCAAGGAAAATGTCTTTCATATATAGAACCTAGAGAATATCTACCCTATCTAGGATAAGTCCGTGATTACGTATGATACGTATAGGCATCTACTGTCTGACGATGAATTTTAAATGCATAATATTTTTTATAACATTTTTTACATTTTCTATAAAGAATTACGAAGAGCTTAAAATCTTAAATCTTAAATACCTCACCCGTTTTTATTAAAATTACTTAAATAGATTTTTTACTGTGTGCATTTTTATATTATAAAGATAATAAGTATATAGTGTTGTGATCAATTTAATAATAATAAATGTATATTTATAATAAATCTGTAGAAAAGTCATTTCTGTACATTGAAAATATTTAAAAAAATTAACCAGTGTGTTAAAGGATAACTAACAGAATCCATTTTCAGCATTTTTGGAATTTTTGTCTGTTTGTCTGTTTATTTGAACACGTACACACGTTTCGTCAAGAGCATAGAAAGAAGGAGCTAGGCTCATCCCATTATAGCCTGATATATAGCCCATATCAGAATTTTTAGTGCAAAAAATAAAGATGCCCTGAAGGTACATTTGAGAAAATTTGTGATTATCTTACTGAGGTAATTTTAAAGTAAGGTTTTTTAATTTTAAAGTAAAAAAATAATAATTCCGACTTGATTTTTTTAAATATTTCATTATACAAAATATATTTTCTATAAATTGTGCAAAATAAATGAATAATAAATATGTAGGTATTAACTTTTTATATGTGCATATCTTTTATTCATATGTTAATACAATTAAACAGATTACAGTCATTTACCAATAATATTCATCACAGCAAGTGGTAGATCTACATCAATCCACGCACTGATGGCTGGGTATCAGTGATTGTGTATTCCAATCACACAATGCTTTCTATATATATGCATATTTAAAAGATGAGTTTCCATTATGAACTCTCTTCTTAGAAATACTTCTTCATGTCTTTAATGGGTTCTATATTCTCTTCTTCTTTCCAATACTAATTATTAATTTAACACAAAATTAATAATTCGTATTGAAAAGAAAAAAATAATGGTAGAACGATTTATTTTCTATTATTTTTAACTCAAATAATATATATGAGGCTGTCGTGGCGCAGCGGCACAAGGTTGTAATTGTAACGCGACGGTTGTGGGTCCACTCGAGGAAGTGAAATATTTGTTTACGTTTATATTTCCATTTCCTCGCTCTGGTGTCGAGGCAAAGCGCGGCGTTGAGTTCTGCCACTCAACACGCAATGCCTCCAGAATTTGGTAGAAAGTGGGGAACGGAGTGTCTTAACACTAGGTTCCCTCTGCCTACCCTGCTATGTGCGGGATACAGCGTGAAGGTGATCTTTAATATATATTTATTATTATGCAATTGCACGTCTCTCCATTAGTAAATTGCAATTATGCCTTCATGACCTCTGTATGTATGTGCATGTTGCACTTGTGGACTTTCTGATGGCCATAAACTGTGGCTTTGTATTCAGAAGGATTCTCGAGGCAGCAGACACTGGGATACGTTTGAGGTGTAAAATATTGCTTTGCTTGTGTCCATGGTATTAGTTTGGAAACCATTAAGACGTTTATAAACGGTGAATGATTTAGATTTACACTATCTTCTATATAGCAAAGCGGTCTTCATACACCACCCAATTTTAACCTAAAATATTGCTTGTTATTTTGCGGAAGTGAACGCCGTGTTTTGTGTTGTTATCAGAGCGAGGAAAACAAACTAATTGGGTGAGTTCGGATATCAAATAAATACAAAGAGTGATACATTCCCATACAATTTTTATATTGTTGAGTTTCACGCTGTATCCCGAACATAACAGGGAAGGCAGAGGGAACCTGGGAAGTAATATTAAGACACTCTGTTCCCCTTAGTAAATCTTCCGTTCTCCACTGTTCGCCGAATTCTGGCATTACGTGTTGAATGACGGAACTCTTTGTTTTGTTACCAGAGAGAAGAAATAAAAATATTTAATGTTTAATTTCCTTGAGTGGGAATCGAACCCACAATCTGTCGCGTTCACAAGCTTACGCTAATACCATTCCGCAGCGACAGGCCTCTTATTTTTACTAACCCTACATAATAACAGAAATACGTGAAAATGCAACTAACTTACTAAAATTCAGTTCTATGGGCACAGTTTCCCAAATACCTTTAGCAATATACACGAGCAATATTCGTGAGGATTATCTAGCTCATAAAGTGTGGTTATGCACTCGGAAAGTCTGGAGATGTAGACAGCAGTTGAGAAATGTATTCTACTGTTTTGTACAAATAAAAGGGTATTTAGTTGTGCGTTATTGAAATTACTTATTTATACTTTCAATAGAAGCAAAAGTGTTTTAAAAGTTATGCGTAGAAGTAGAAATAAATAAAATTTTTTAGTGAACTCGTATAGCAGTATATATCTATATAGACAGATTTAGTAGGCAGAGGGAAAATAGTGTTCAGACTCTCCGTTTCAGCTCCACTTCCGTTAACCGGTGTTGTAGACCGAAAGAATCTAGAAATCGATCTAGTGGAGAACAATACTCTACTTCGATTACGTAACGGAATCGTGTCTTATTTAAATGAAAATACTATTGATTCAGCTCAGTTCTTCGCTTTCGATAATATTTTTGATAAATATCTATCATATTATTTATCAACGTACTTTATTTGATAAATGTAGTTATTTCCAAAAACCTTCGCATAAAATAACACCTTTGAAGAAGTAAAGGAAAAATTCACGAGCAAACGCTAATTTTAAATAGCTACGTACTCTCAGATGAGTGGCAAAAAAGTCACTTAAAACTCTCCCTGCAAACTTGTTAATTTACAAAATTTAATTTCTTCCCTGCTACGTAACTGAGTACGTAACTTGCTTTAACGCTGTTTTATCGTTGTTTTACTTGTGTAAAGTAAAATAAAGACACTCCATTACCGTACAGGTTTTTGCTGGAAAATTCATAAAATGCGAACTGAATATTCAAGTTGAAATAACTTTTCAGTGTTACTGTTTCGGGTAGAAAGGTTTAATTTTGTTGGTACATAAGCTAATATTGCGTTTAAACTCAAGTTTTACAGTTAAAAAGCAATGTAAATGCAAGAACTACATCTAAAACCGCGTCATATTTAAGTATGTTTACTTTAATATTATTCATATGTATAATTTAAAAATACTTTAGGTTAGTCGATTTGTGACTATGTAATAAAATCCAGGAAAGTGAATTTAAAATAAAATAACCCTATAATAATTGCCTGGCAGAAATTGCTAATAAGCAATAAGGCCGCCTTTTGTACATTTATATATTTTTATTGTATTTTTTTTTCTTTTGTGTGTGCAATAAAGAATTATTATAATTATGTTTCTCTTCATAATTCACGGGTTCAAAAGAACCCGGTCCTTTGGAAGGCTTGCGTGGGGACACAGGTCCAACACGTAGAGGCCCCTTAGAGAATATACAAGTGTTTTAGTGTGACGTATCAGCCGGGATTCACCTCTGGGTAACCACAGGTAATTGCCCAGAGATGGTCGCCGGTTAATACGTAGGAACTATGGAAAATGTGGAAATCTAAACTAGGACTATGGAATGGAATTTGGATGGGCTGGCTACTCGGCTATTGAATGAGACTAACGGACGTGCACCGGTTTCACCATCACGAGGAGCTCGTGAACGGGTTTCCCCGCTATTACGCAGATTGAGCACTTCCACCCTTTCGAGCATATAGCTCTTGCGCTCCACTCTGCCGGCCAGTAAAGGCAAGCCAGAGGCGGGGGATACATTACAATTCCCCTCCGGAGGACTCAGGTCCGTGGGGTCGCCACTCCCCAACAGCTCGCCACAAGCTGCCCTGCGGCTTTATTATTATTATTATTAATAATTGTATCTTTATGAAACTTAGCAATTTAATGTAGCTTAGATGAATAAGTAACAATATGGTATCATCGAGCTGATCCGATGGTGGAGCCAGGACCTGGATGTTCTAACTCTTCAGAGGTTACTGGTAAACCACTCGAGCTTAGGCTTCTGTAACTAACAGCTTCAAGCACATTCTACTATTAGCACACTTTTAAATGCACAATAAAGGTCCATTGTTGTAATACAATTATTGTAGCGAAAATAATATTTCAAAAACGTTAAGTTTGTCTTAAGAAGACATAAATATAGTAAATTACGTGGTAGAGAAAGGCAACTTCCTGAAGACACAGCATAAATATTATGTAATTAAGTTATTAATGTATCTAGGGGTCGGCAGAGTAATAAATCCCAAGACACTCTGATAAGCCTGCTTAATTCTGTACCCAGAGACTACCTGGTATATTATGGTTTTAATATGTTTTGTATATATAAATTTCTATCTATATTTTTATTACTTTTATTCCTAAAAACATTTGACGTGTGAATTTGTGTTTAGATTGTTAGTAAAGTAATAATAATAGCTTCACGCTGTATCCCGCACACAGCAGGGTAGGCAGAGGGAACCTAATATGAAGACACTGCGTTCTCCACTTTCTGCCCAATTCTAAAGGTACTGCGTGTTGAATTAGTATAATTCGCCTAATTTCTGACAGACATTGCGTGATTCGACGAACACTGCGCTCCACCGTGCTTTGTCTTGTGCAGAGCGAGGAAATGAAAAAATGAAAGATTCAATCCCCCTAGTAGGAATCAAATGCACAGTCATTTATAGTCAGACGCTATACCACTTCGCCAACACGCTGATGATGGCTTCAAATAACACAAATATATGTACAACAAAATTGAAAATATTATAAATAAATATATTTTTTGAGTTCATCGATCATCCAAAAAGCGAGATCACAAGTATTTTACTCTTGCCATTTCTTGCTACAATAAAATAGCAATAAAAAATCAAAGGTTACATACGAGTACCAACTAGTATAAGGCGGCCTTATAGACGACCGGACATTTAGCGTAACTAGGTCTGCGCATTTATTTTATCGTTTTTCGAGCCAATTCTATTAGTCCGATAGTTGCGCTTAGAGCTAAAGGCTCGAATTACGGTCCCTGTAATCCGG
>DWGR01002680.1:0-13284 GCA_018247715.1 Heliconius burneyi | reverse complement strand
TGGAGTTGAAGGTGTTTGCAGCGAACATTATTTGCATATGTCTCCCTGAAATAATCGTTATAAAACAATGTGTGTAACATTATGTCTAGCTAGCTATATACCACTAGCACTATATTGTTGGACATGTAAGCACGAAATTATTTTTTTTGTAACTTAACGCTATATTCCGCACATAGGACATTAGACAGAGAGAACCTGGGGACCCAGTGTTAAGATAGTTCCCGTTAACACTTCAGTTTCCTGTTCAGTTCACTGTTCATCGAATTTTCGAGGCATTTAGTGTTGAGTAGCGGAATTATATTGATTGATTTAATATTTCATTGCCCCAAGTGGAAATTGAACCCACAAAAGTCACAATTGTGCCTCCGCGCCACGACGGTCTCAAAAACTTATCTATTTATTAATTTGTTCTTATAAATATTTTGAAATTGAGTTTGTACTCAAAAAGGCATTACACACGATGATGGCTCAAAGCATAAATTGTCAATTTTTTGTTTGTGATAATTTTTTGTTTGATTTCATTATTATCTCTATGGAACACAATTTTCATATCATATCTATTATTTTCCGCAAATTAAATTTAAGAATATAGAAAATAAAATCTCGTAATACAATACTTTATTTATGATTATAAAGGTTTATAAGAAGTTTTTGAGGATAATGTTACAGTCAGGTATGATCTATGTGTGGGACTACAGCAGTACACTCTATATTAGACTTAGATTATATTGTTAAACCACGTATATTACCTTTTTTCCTTATAATATTACCAAACTTAAGCAAAACTATAACAATGTAATGATATCCGCTTACGTCAATTGATACCATCTGTCGTAAATGAATGCACATCCACAAACAGTCAAATCACTTAGTATGCGATAAGTAAATACACAACGAGAGCATTGTATGTATATGAACTAAAATGTCTGTATAAATCTTAAACATCTTTAAAATTCTACAGAAATCAGCAGTGGTTGACTTGTAAAATGACATTATTATAATAATGGGAATAAAACGTGTTTATGGTATTAATTACGCCAAAATAAAGAAGTTCTACCATTCTAGTATACGCAGTTTCAGTTTTTTAGCATTGCATGGTACTAGTGTACCTAGTGTTGAGATACCCTGTACCCACTTTTCGTCCAATTTTTGAGACTTCAAGCTGTTTCTCGTAGCCTAGCAGGGTAGCCAGAGGGAACCTGAAAATTTAGTTTTAAGGCACTCCGATTTCAGTTAAGGCACCACCGTTCCACCACTTTCGCCGAGTTCATGGGTATTGTCTAGTGGGAATCGAACACACACGTGACGGCCTTATTTTATTATTATTCTACTATGTGACTTAAATACATAATAAATAAACATTTGTGTGGCATATATCTTAATATTATTATGTATAATGTAATGATAAAAATATATAGTGGGCTTTGCTTGTTTGCTCCAGATTCTTAAATATTAAAGACTGGCAATACTATTAAATGAAAAACATTTGTATAGTTGAGGCCGTCGTGGCGCAGAAGACCAAGGGTGTGACTGTAACGCGACGGTTATGGGTTCGATCCCCACTCGAGGAAGTGAAATACTTATTTACGTTTATATTTCCATTTCTTCGATCGTGACGAGGCAAAGCGCGGCGTTGAGTTCTGCCACTCAACACGCAATGCCTCCAGAATTTTGGGAGAAAGTGGGGAACAGAGTGTCTTAACACTAGGTTCCCTCTGCCTACCCTGCTGTGTGCGGGATACTACGCGGGATAGTTATGAAATGCTCCCAAAACGTAATATATTTTGGAAATAAATTAAAATTGAAGTACTAAAATACACTTTTTTTACTAGGACTTTGGACTCGAATGTTAGCAGCAAGTATTCACATTTGCTTTGGCGAATATTTTACAAATTACATTCGTTATAAATTACATACATCAATAAAATGATCGCATGGAAACGTAAGAAGATCTGATTCATTGAATTAGATTTTTTCTTTCTGGCATTATTTTGAGTTTTAACCAATTTTTTGCTTTCCAGTATTCTTATCTTGAATGTATTTTTCTTAAGTTGTTGTATCGAAAATATTTAGTTATTACTTAACTGAAAAACATGTAAATAGATATTTTATAAACGTAACTTTTTTACTTTATTATGCACTGTGATATTTAAAAAAAACTATTTAAAGCAAGTGTAAAAAGGTCGGCTGCATTCTATATAAAGGACACTTATCATATCTATTGTACATCATATTTAAATCGATATAAATTGAAAAAATCTTAATTGTTATTATATTTTTTTTTGGTTTTTTTTTTTCATCAAGTTCGCCTTGTATCTCACATATAGCAGGATAGAGGAAACTTAGTGTAAATACTCTGCGTTACTATCTATCTAATTTCAAGACAATGCGTTGAGACCGCACTAGTAATTAATCTTTGGTTTCACTCTGTATTGCCATTCGTAAAAAAAATAAGAGAAAATAATAATAACTGCTAAATCTAAAGTTTGCGCGCGACCTTTACAATCAGGTTCCGCTCTAGAGATAAATGGCCAGTTTTAATAGGAAGTTCAACACTTCCGAATGGTCGCAGCAAGCCGTATTATTGTAATGTTGTTTATTTTTTTAAATGAATATAATTCAGATTAAATTAAGACGCGGTTGAAG
This sequence comes from Heliconius burneyi, assembly GCA_018247715.1. NCBI lineage: Eukaryota > Metazoa > Arthropoda > Insecta > Lepidoptera > Nymphalidae > Heliconius > Heliconius burneyi. Next base: position 10,638 of record DWGR01002680.1, on the reverse strand, counting down.
CTAGTGAACTTTGCTCTTTTTAGTTCCTTTGACCACCTTGTACATTTATAGGGAAGTATAAAACTGTTACTAAGTGATTGACAGACAACGCCCAGACGAAAATTCTTGTGTTACAAAATGAAAATTTAAGTTAATTAAAGCAATTAATGCAAACTATCAAAGTTTATTTTTATTAGCTTCAACTTCAAATTCGTATGCTAATTCGAGTTGTCCATGTTGGACATCTAAAGGTTTCGTCGTTTTATACTAAGTTTGGATATGATTTTTATATTTTTTTTAAATTTTGTTATTATTCGAAGTGTTATTAGTTTATATCATACTTGCGGCTTGCTAGCGGCTTCGCCCGCTTAAAATGATTATTGATTTTATAAAAAGAATAGACTGACAGTCATAAGTGTTGATGTCAATGACTAATTTAATTTACTCGTTCAGAAACAGCTTTAAATATAAAATGTTTGATTTAGGTAAGGAATTATAGTATTCTTTGTAAAATAATTGTAATTATTGCATATTACAAAAAATACCCAAATCGAATCGAATAATCCAATATCGAAATCGAACGCAAAATCATTTATTATGCATGTGTCCCACGATGACTTAAATAGTTTATGATGTACTAAGAACACCAAGACACAGAACTTTTTCTAGGTATAAAAACAGTTGCGGGTGGATGAGTTATGTATGACACACGACACATTCAAAGCACCCCAGGTAACTGTGACCGCAGAAGTTGTGCGTTATATAGAAATAATTTATGTTTTTTATTATTCACGCTGTATCCCGCTCACAGCAGTGTAGGCAAAGGGTAAAAACGCCTTCAGAATAAGCGGAATGTGTAGAACAGAGTGTCTTACCACTAGGTTCCCTCGGCCTACCCTGTTGTGTGCGAGATACAGCGTGAGGCTTTTTAAAATAAGCTTAAACGTTATTGAACATTCGACCCTACTATCGGACAGACAGCGCGACGCGGGTCGTCAACCCGCCGGCCGTGACCTACTCGCGAGTGCTACTTGCTCCGCGCAAACAAACTGTTTACCAATTCAGCGTAATTTTGGTTTTAACTAATTTTTCTTCCTCGCTACTCTGCTATGCAGGAAAGAATGAAGGTGCTTTTTTCCTAATAACGTCAGGGGTTAGGTTAGCCTAAATTTTTGATAGCAATCGAAGTTTCTATTCTTATTTTATTTTTCCATGCGTAAGTTTAATTTGTAATTCGAAAACTAGTTACTTTAAAATTGTATGTCTACTATAAAACACATGCATATATCACACATACGAGTACTTGACCTAAAGCCTTGACTTAATTATACTTTCCCCCTTATGAAAGTTCTTTTCGTCGTCTCCTTGAAATTGTGCAAGAGTATTTTTAATTTTTTTGAAAACATAACGACATTTATAACCTATGATTATTAACATATTGAATTATAGTATCAACGTGGACTTATTAAATAGCTATAATAAATAATATTCATTTTTTTCTGGTGCAATTGACATGTAATATTTATTTTTATAGGTACGATCGTTTTACTTAAAAGAGTTAAAAAGAATATAAGTTCATCAAAAATCAAATATCGGACCGTTAGTTTTGTTTTTTTTAATGGTTTGTTTCAAATTTAGGAAAAATTTGAAATCAATAATTGTATTTGTCTTTAAAACTTGTTACCTATATACTGAAGGTTGCAATACGGGTCGTAGACCGCCCGTGACCTACTGCACGAATATCCCAGATGCGAAATTCGTGCGGCTTATGCTGTGTAATGTTGTTAATTTCGCGATCCCAGCAGGGGAGGCAGATGGAAATCGCTCAATTTCGAGATATTGCAATCTAGGGCGGAGAACTGAAGCGCTTTGCCACGACGGGTTAGGGCACTCCTTTCTCTATTATTAATTGGCAAAAATCTTCCTTCTCTCATCTTTGTAAACATTCCATGTTACGCGATGTATACAGAGACGGACGTAAGTAACCGCAGCGAACAAACTATTTATTCGAATTTCAGTAGCTTTCCTATGTTTTTATTAACTTTTGTATAGGTATGTGTACAAACCTATATGCGTACGAAAAGTTCATATCATATGTGAAATGTATTTTTAACATTGAAACTCGAAGCGGAAGATACTTTTAACACTATTTAATTACAGGGCCTTTACAGGTTACGCGATTTAATTGTTTCATGTTTACTTAACTTATATTCAAGGAATGATACCTACATTACTTTTAAAAATTTTATGTAATATTTTAGATATATTTGTGTTACTCAATATATATTAAAATATATTTTTATTTTAAATAAATATTATAAAAACAAAAATAATTAGGAAAATTTAAAGTAAACGTAAAGAAGTAAATTTAAAGAAAATTTAATATAAATTAAAGTTATTAATATTTAAGTGATTTTTAATTTTAATGTTATATTAATATTTACATAATAAAATGATTACAATGTTATAATAATTGCAGAAGCCGGAAAGTATTTCAATAAAAGCAAGTCTATTTAAACAAATCAAGGCATTTTAGTGTAATTTTTGATGCGAAGTCGCGTTTGTTCACATTGAGATTATTTCCTTATTACTAATCGGAGGGTCAGGAAGTTACATGTATTATATATGCCAAGGGCTGCAAATATTTAATTAGCGGCTTCACAACCGTCGCGTTACAGTTAAACCCCTGCGGCACGACAGCATCAAAATTATTTATTTTATGTAAGATCTAAAACTGCAATTTTCTTAAATTTTCACAAGTAAATATGCAAAGGACTGCAATTTACACGATACGACGATTTCCTATGAACATAGCTGGAACACGCTAATATGTTTAAAGTTAATAGATATTTTATGACATCTAACGAACTGTGAATTGACGTTACTTAAGTCATTACACGAGTTACACGAGCAACAATAATTAAACTTAGATATCTTATATAACATAAAAACCGGCCAAGTGCGAGTCGGACTTGCTCAACAAAGGTTCCGCACCCATTTCATATAAAATAACTGAAAAAGCTTACAATCTTAAATTTACATACGTATCTATTGTATAGGAAAGTAACTACAATTATAAGTTGGTAATGGTAATTTTTTTCTTTTATTTAAATTTTCTAACATCACTAATCAGAATCCAATATTAATCAGAAAAAGCTTTTTAAAAGTAGATACTAATTATTACGCATTTTTGTCCACAGACGCGCCTCTATGATGTCGCCACGTCAACTCATGCGCAACTCCAACATGACACAAAAATGGCAAAGACGAGAAATATCAAACTTTGAATATTTAATGTTCCTGAATACTATTGCAGGTAAGACTTCAATCTATGCTATCTCTGTTTATACTAATATTAAAAAAACTGTAGTTTTTGTTACGTTAACCGCGCTAAGGAAGAAAGAAGTAGGAAGACTGTAGACTGTATTAGGTACATGATGACATACTGTTTCTTCGTAACCTACTGAAGCTCGGAGTTACCTCGATTATTCCTTTGTTATTTCAATTTGGCCATATGGACGAAGCTGCAGCTGCTGTAAAATTTTCTATTAAAAAATATTTCTGAATTCACACACAACATTCGCTGCATGTTGTATGTGTGTGTTGCAACGAAGCCGAAATTAAAACACTAACTTCTACCTACTCTCCTTTCTCAGACAAAATAATAAGGAAAATTAATAATAAATTGTTTAAAAACAAAAAAGAATACGGGCGGCATTCAAGATAAACACCTACGTGGTTTATAAAAATTAAAAATATTATACTTCTATATAAAATACAAACAAAAGGTTAGTAAAATAGCATTATATTATAATACTGTCTTCTTGTACATACTATTAATATAACAGGTTTATATATGATTGCTTTATATTATAAATTTAATATAAATCTTATTAAGAAATACATTTGTTGACACCGCCATGGTACTCATACCCGATATGATTGATATAACAAATACGCTAAATTATAAACAAGGCAGGAAAATGTGATGTAATTTAATGGTAATTGGATTCCTACATAATATATAGATCTTACGTTACCTACCGCAGCATGTATGCTTAGAATAACTTCATCGATAGGCTCCAAATGTTTTATGGTATTTGCCCTTGGAGTGAGTGAAATTTGTCATTGGGTTAGAAAGATAGGCTTTTGCGTTTACAGTCCACGCAAGTGAACTTGCGGGCTATATAGCTCGTTGCGTATATTTGGATATGTTCATATTTGATATCAGCTTCACGCACGTACGCAGAGGGAACCTAATGTCCCACTCTCCGTTCCCCACTAATTGATATTTGATAATATTATATTTTTGAAATCCCGTAGCCCTTGGTCATGGATGAGTCCAAAACATACACCATTGCTCTGCTTAAAATAGGTTCATTTAAAATGTGTTAAAATTGAATTTTATAAGAATTTTATAACAAAAAGTTATCGATATTTAATCCCGTGCAAGACATATTTTTATGGTGATATTAAAAGCTCTTCATCAGAATTTATAAAATCCTAATGTTTTCTTTATTATAAAATTTCATCTACAGTTCTATAATATATATTCAAATATCTGATCTCACCACATTTCGTTATTACCACGATTTTTACATGTATTATTTTTCTAGAAACTAAAACTAAATATTTTTTTATTATGATTCACATTGAACACTGTTTTGAATACAAAACTTAAGTCTAGTTTAGGAAACTGATGACAAAACTCATTGCTCATATGAACTTTTCGTTAAAACCGCAAATGTTTCATTATTTTTTCTGTTGAAGGCTAAGAATCACAATCGTTCGTAGAAACAATTATAAAGTTATATGTCATTGGACTAGATAAGTTTTCCTTTAATTGTAGCGCTTACTATGTTATAGTGTTTATATATTAATTGGAGAATTAAATAATTTACTACTTGCGTAAAAACGTTACGTTTACGCAAGGAATAAATGAATTAATCCATAATATACGTATTAAATATCTCTACTGATATTAAAAATAACTAGTTCTTTAGTACGTATATTATGTTATTGAATTTTAATAACACAATGGTCTTATTTTTTTTTTATTTGATGGTTTATATTTGCATAAAAGAAATTTGAGATATTCATTAATTCATTTTTACGGTATAGAACGTATACTAAAATATCTACTAAATTAGGCCTATAAAAAAATATATATAATTCAAACACTTTGCATCTAGATATATAAATAATAACAAACTTAATTCAATTTGTTATTCTATATCTAGGAAACAATACTTTTTTAGAAAAAGTCTTTTTTTAATTTTGTAAAATTTTAAGCGAACTCGCACCATTGAAAAAACAAGAGCTCTAACCATTAGACTAGCCTTATTATTTAAAAGAATCCCTAAATAGATGAAAACCGATGAAGATTCAATAAACCACTTGCTACTAGGTGAAAAAAAAACAACAACACAAAAAATAGCCGGTCAGAATGTGTATGCAGAATTTTCCTTATAAATAGACCAAAGAAGAAATGATTCATATTGTAATAAATTTAAACAATTTAAAAGAACATTATGTAACATTAATAACGTTTATTAAGAGTAAGATACCATGATTGTCAGGTGATATAATAATAACATTTGTTGCATAAGCCTATTTTATACTAAGTTAGAATCATCGCACATTGTTTTATTTGTAGTTGTAGTTAGCAACATATTTTTTTTATTTTTTTATTTATTAATATAAAATACATGAAATTTTATTATCTCAAAGGAATCGTAATATTAACTTAGATGATAGAATAGATGATAGGATAGAAATTTGTTTTATTAGTTTGAATTCATTCACAAATGGGTGGTATCGTTAATGAAAAAATGTGTAAACTTTGTATAACGTCACTAAAGGGAAAGGCTTGTAAAATATTACGCCTTACTCCGTACATATAAATAAAATTGAAGTGGCTGTGTGTGCACCGTACGCATTATATACTCGTAGATATGAAATAACTATGAACTTAAATATGACAATTTTTGAGAGCAAATAAAACGTGAAAAGATTTAAATTACGATTTATTAAGTGTATACAACAGTATAGATAATTTTTCCTTAAGATTTTCCTTAAATACATTTAAATAGCATAATGTTCAATAAAAGAAAAGTGGAAGAAGCCGCGTGGAAACCGCTAGTATGTAGTGTAATTATTTAAAAACTTTTTCAAGGCATATTGTAAGAACAATTTGGTAACATTTATCGAAATTTAGCTTTGCAGTAGTCCATGACAACGATCTATACAAACACTTACCATTTTTATTTCGTAAATTCTTAAGTTGTCTAGTATATGGGGCAACGTCTTACATTTCACAAGAATATAATTAACTTGCATTTATATTACAAAAATATAAGCATTTAAGTCTCCTTTGTATTTACGCGAGTTAATTTGGTGCATAGTAGTTATTTAAGATGTCATCTCGTTAGAGTAAGGTATTACGTAGTGCGGTGACATTTTGTGAAACGGTAGTTACTTAATGCCTGAGTTTTATAACGTTTTTGGTTGTATAATAGATATTTGCAAAATTTTGTAGCTACGTGTGCATCTAACGGTCTAACTATTATTTATGTTGCCATTACCTATAGACATCGTCTTGGCTCGATTTAGAAAAGTTCTAACTTTCTTTCAGCTTTACGCTTTTATCCTTACAGCAAAGTAAGCAAAGGAACCCTAATGTTAACAAATAAATGAATAAAGGGGTAATTGAGACGCTACAATTACTAAACTGTGAAATAAAATTTAATTGTTAATTGTAATTAAATTTTGGTTAAGTCAATCCGTTGACCATATTCCTGCATGTTGAGTGGCGGAACACAACGCTGCGGTTTGTTTATTACATAGCAAGAGTTAAATAATTTAAATATAATCCCGGACTATACTCGTGTGGTCGATTCTGTACATTATACAAATATACCATCAGTCCCCTCATAGCTTATCAATATTACATTAAAGGTCGACCATGATAGAGCTATCTTGTTTTAACAGCTTTTCCCGCACTTTTTATAATGAAACTCTACAATTAGTGTCTAATTGAAGAGTTTGCGTGTGTTCAAAATCCTTGGCAGAAGTGTATCCTTCATTCGATTGCTATATACCTACATAAAAAAGATAAACAATGCACCTTTGTAATAACCGCATTTTTGTAATTTTTATCCTACTTTTCTTTAAGGTCGTTCTAATTTAATTCATTTAATCGTTCGACAATCTGTTGAAACCAAAAAAAACCATTTTCCTGTTCAATTAATATTAAATTTTGTTATTAATTATTTATTAGGAAATTAATAATCTTTGTAATAAAAAATAAATATTACGCAATAATAAGGGCTCCATTGGATAAATAAACATCCCAAACGTGTAATCACAATTTTTTATATAGTGCTAGTTTTCCGCTCGCGACTTTGCCTACGTGGTTTTTGATTTTTCTAAACAATTGAACACTCTCTTAATATCAAAAAACACTTTACGTTTTTGTACTACCTATAGGTATACAAACTTTTTTCCCCGTTTTAGTTTCTTAAGGACGGATTTTCCAAAATTCCTTTCTCAGTTCCGTTCGCAGTCTCAGTCACAAAGAAACTTTCTGCAAAATTTCAAGACTATAGACTCACCAGATGAACTGAGCTGGTATGAAAGTCATCCTACACATAAATGTAGATCACTAGTTGAAGCCCTTTTATTAGTAGCGGGGAAATGCTTGTACGCAGACTATTAACACCCTGGAGAGTGGTTCTCTACTACCGAAGACACTCCATTTCACCAACTAAAATCAAGAGGAAATGTTCTCCTACATATGTTCGTATGTAGGTATGGAGCCACCGAATCGATCCGTCTATAAATACCTGTACTAACACTAAATACGATAATTTCTACAGTCGATCAAAATTGACAGTTAGCAGCAGAGACCTTTATTACTCCTAAATGAAAAATGATTATCTAATAGATTGCGCAACATACCTAATGATCATCTAAAAATAACGTCGATGAGGAATCTTTGAAAATGTGTATCGACAGTAGCCACTTAAGATAATATGCTATTTTAATGAGGAAATCGACGTTTTATTGTAAAGTGCTAAGTGACGCTGGGCAACAACGTGAAACGTCGTTACGTAACTTTCTTAAAGCATTGTAACACATTTAAATGGAGTAGGTACGGCACGCTTCTTATAATAATAGTTAGTTATATATTTTTAAGGAAATAATAGAATATAACATAACAATATGTAGTAGGTCCATAGTAGTTAGATGATAAAGCAATCGCTTACATTTGTTAGAATTTGTTTAATTTGTTTTTTTTACCATTCAACACACGACAGTTTAACGCTCAATTTAGGGAGTAAAGTTTAGAATGTATGTATGTATATCATCTAAGTGCATTTTTTTTTGTATAAGAGGTAAAGTTTAGAATGAAGTCTGCTATGCGTACTTTCGTAAGCAAGTAGTACTTTCACACTTAAAATGTAGAACAATTTGAACCCGCGCTTCGTGGAAGTACAGGAAGAACATTTTAAATTAATATTTAATACACAATATATTTATTTAATGATAATTAAAACTTGTTATGTGTATACATTTATGATTTATTAGCTACAATAAAGATAATAAAATAATTATTTAATTAATAATTGTAATGTTTGCGTAACTGTATCGGTACGCCTTAATAGATCTTTCGAAAATGTTAACAAAAAGTGTTAAAAAAATATAATATCAATATTTGTCGTGATATTTCAATTTGTACATTATATTTACTAACTTTGGGGTTTTTTCTCATAGAGTACAAATATAAGATATTAGTAGATATTAGTATATCGAAGACCGTGAAAAGTTCAAACAAAAGCCTCTATAAATTAAAATCCATAAAGGATTTATGTGAAAAAAAATTAATAATAATAGATATAATGTGTATAGTATTTTTGAGATTTTGTATGAAAAAAAAATACTCGAAAGGAAAAAACGGAACCCTTATACGACAGCATTGGTGCACGTCCGTCCGTCTGTCGAGACCGTTTTTCTCAGGAATGCGTGGAGGTATCAATCTGAAATTTATATTAAATACTCAGGTCTACTGAAGCTGTGAAAAAATCAAATTTCTAAGCCACAACAATCAAAAAATACAGCCGCTTATGCTGCAAATTTTCGTAACTCGCAAGAGAATCAAAATCTACCCCTGAACTACCAATCTTGAATCTTCAAATATGGCATCGTCTCACAAGACAGATAGAGAAAAAAATGCAAAAAGTAAACATTTATTTGTATTTCATAAAAAAAATCATTATAATTTTATATTTGTAGTTCATTGCATATAAAATGAGTGCATATGCCCGCATACTTAACTTTGTCATTAATTAATCAATGAAACAACTATTTTACTGAAGAATTTGTTTGGTGGCACGTTCTAATCTCAGAAACTAATGGTTTAAAAAAATGCATTATAGTCCATATATCGAGGGTGGTTATAGACTGTATTACATCACGTTAGTCCTATTGTGTGACACACTCTAGCTGTGGTGAGAATTAAATATTTAATTAAAGCCGCAACTGAAACCTAGTGAGATTCGAAACTACAAACGCAGCATGCTACACTTTGGTCATGTTAACTATAAACTATTTAGATAAAAACTGATTTTGCACAATAAGTTTACATTTACGTTTATACTTTGCTCTCCGTTGATTATTACTTAGTTTCATAAGCCTCGTGCCATTTCTTCACGAGTTTCCCAACAATCTGTTCTGGTCTATTTGGTTTCCCTCTAAGACCTCGGAAATATTATGGCTTTCAAGGTCTACATACATGTTTGTTAAATTGCTTAACTTCTTTTTATTCTATCGATAAGTATTATAGAAAGTATGTATGTTTTTTTTTTTAATTTTTTACTCACCCATATATCAATAACAGTAATATTACCTTGATAATTATTAACAAAGGAGATCAATAAAAAATCTTAATTGCATAAAATTTTCATAAATCACATATTTTTCTGTATGTATTTTGAAATTTCTATGTATATTTTGTCTGAAAAAAAAAGATCATCTAAGTGTAATTTTTTTGCATTTGTTTGGATATGTATGTGCTCGTACATATCACATGCAAATTTATTATCGATCAGTGTAATGGAAGACGACTGTAATTAGCAACGATTGTCAGTGAGCCATCAATTATTATTATTGCACGTTGCTGTCATTAGCACTAAGATATCTATCACACAATAATTTTGTTAGTCTATTAAAAACCAGACAAAAAACTAAAAGAATTAAATTTTAAAGAACAATTGTTTTGTTTATATGATATATGTAAAAAAAAATATTATTTAAAAAAAGGTACAAAACTATATTAAAAATTTGTATAGAGATTTTAACATAAAAAAAAATTCAACAACCATTTATTATTTTTATTGCTAAGTTAACATTTCTAGTTATAAATGATTTGTTGTTTTTCGCTTACCTTTTCATTATTACCATTAGTCGTACACAACGCATAATATCACGATTTTCAAATATATGACACTGGCTACAGATAATAAAATATTTACTTTCCCGCGTATAACAAACGTCATGCCTATTGCGAAACTATAGTCCAGGTGGCGAATTTCACTTTCGTTCGGATACTCTCACTACTGTTGTTTTTATTTTTTATTATTTTAATTAAGTGTTTAAGAC
>DWGR01002679.1:0-13284 GCA_018247715.1 Heliconius burneyi | reverse complement strand
ATATAGCGAGTGCAATTCGGTCCAAGATTACAAGAGAAGCTCAATTTTACATGAAAGCTAATAGAAAATGTTATCCAGCCATTTATCTAAGCCAGGTTATTTTGTGGGTAGTTTTATATATATACTTTATATTATGAAAGATTTGTTTTTTGTTGTTTTTATATGTTTGTAAACATGTAATTATTTAGGTTCGGTATGCCTAACATAAAGGCGATTTGCACTCATTAACATTGTGTGCATTCAAATACTGTCTTTTGCACAACAATGTAGACTTTTTTCTTCACAAATAAAATTTAATTAAAGAGGATATGCAAATTTATAATTTCTTAATAATATATATCGCTATAAACAAGTATAGATTATGCTACTGTAAATAAATTGAAATATAGGCAGTAAATCTGCTACGATTAAGTTTTTAAGCATAATATTATTACATATATACAAGACTAGTTTTTACTGCGGCTTCACCCGCAAAAATATTCAAAAATATTCAATATAGATGTGTATAGAATATCAAATAATATATTTTGCTCTACATATTTAGACGCTACCTCTCTCAACTCCGAACACGCAGAAGTCGTTAAGTTATTTATACTTAAGAGGGGCAAGTAACTCACCCCAAGACAAGGGGTGTAGCATATTTTGTGTTATTAGGTGTTTAAGTTGGGGTTTATCAAAAGATTCCATTATATTTATAGGGGAAAACATTGAATGAAGATATATGATTCGTAAAAGGGATCTTTTTGGCTAAGTTAAAATACTTTATATTTATTATTTCTCGAATATGAAGGGATAGTAGTATTATATGCTAGCTAATATATTTATTTTGCACAAGATATTGGTTAATATATTAGTGAATATATGAGGTTTGAGAGATGTAAGAGATGTGTGGTTCCTTTGAAATGTACAGCCATAATAGGTGTTATTAATCACATCCTATTTATGTACTTTCCAATAATCTAATATCAAACTATCAAGGTATAAAAGATATAAATATTTAAAAAAAAATTATAAATAAACTTATAATAAAATATATTTATAATATATTTTGAGACTGAGACTTTTATATTTTTTGATGGACGTTAATGATTGGGATAGTTTTATTCTATTGCAGTTACTATTTTTCATCTATTATAAGATGAATACTCTAATTTTATACTTTATTTACTAAACTTGAATTTTTACAAGAAAATGTAATATAAATAAGAATTAAATGTCAGCACTTTTATAGTAAAAGTATATTGACTCAAAAGTAAAGATATAGATAAGTATAGGTTTGTGTAACACTGAATATTCTACGATGTCTACAAAAAACCATAAAATATTTTAAGACTTGAAAATATTGGCATAAAAACTCCCTAAAATATAGGGGAGGATCAACTGCCATAGAAACTTTTGCTCTATCATTGATTATATCACTGTATTAGTTAATAAAATATACGTATAGTTTATTTTAATACATACAACAACAATATTTAGAAAATAATTAATAATATTTTATAAATCCCTTTGATCAGTAAGCATATACAAGATGTTATAAAGTTAAAAACGTATTATTATTTATCTTTCTTGAAATTCCCAAAGATAAGTTCAGGTTTATCTTTTCAATTAAGCCACTCGTTTGAACAAAATATTTCCATTTTATATAATCTACCCCACAGGCCAAAAAGAATCCCTTTCAATAAATAGCCTTTGTGAAGACTCTGGTTCTAATTAAGACGATTTAAAGAAAAGGATAATTCCCCTTATTTATTCATTTTATTTTTCTTCTAAAATTACCTAATTAAGAATCTAAAAGGACAAGAGTGTAAAGCATTAAAAAAAGGAAATAAAGTTTAAACGTCAACAATAATGGCGCGAAGAATGACAGATGGTTTACATCGTAAACAAAATGTCGGCCGTCACCGTGGGCGTAATTAAAACTTAGGGTGGAAAATGAAGACAATTTTCTTTTCGACTTGTTGTATTTTAATTTGTTCAATTTATTTTGTGACACAATTATTGATGTTTTATTGAGAGAAGGCTAATTTTGGTATTAATGTAATATAATAAACCATTTGATTAATTATTAATCGTTTAGGGGTTAGCTAAAATTAGCTGTTATTTACTATATCTTTTATGTCAATTAATTATTTTTGATTAAATAGAAAATAAAGAGTACAATAATGTCACTATTAAATAAAAACAGACATTGAAATTTAAATTATGGATTAGGATACTGCACAACTGATCCTCACTTTGTTTCCTGTTTTCTTCAAAAAGAACTAATTTCTCTTGCTTTAAGTAGTTTTCCTAACCTAAGATACTCCGTACATCACTTTCAGCACCATTTTTGAGACATTGCGTGTCGAGTAAAGGAACTCAAAGTCGCGCTTTGTCTTGTAAACATTAAATAATTCCACCGAGTGGAAATCGAACCCACTACCGTCGTGGTTATAGTAACTACCCAACACATGGCGGCTACCCAGAAATAGGTCTATCTCGATGATAAAACCGACATTTTTAAATCAAATTAAGACAAAACAAAGATTTCAGGGGGAAAACACAAAACGTCAACACGAACCTCCATCAGAATGTTTACAACGTCCAATTTGTTGGCCACTATATAAAAGCTTGCAGATAAAAAGGCCCGTTCTTACCCCATAAAGGGGAAACTACTTGTAACCCTTGATTAGATGGGGTAATGATGTTTCTTCATACGGATTAAACGGATAAAGATTTTTGTAGAGATCTGTGTTACATGGCTTCTTATTTTGATGGGGGCATTTGCTTGGTTATTAGAAAAATGTAAGTATTGATATAAATTTAAGGCTAGCTAAGTTCAATGTAGTGTAGTAGTAATCTGTCTTAAACAACGGTTGGACGTTCAATTCCTATTTAAATGATTTTTTTTTCAGCTTTACGCCGCATAACGGAATAGGCAGAGAGAACCAAGTTTCAAGATACCATATTTATAGATACCAACCTGAATTAGAAATATTGCAATTAATTGACAGAACTCAACACCACGGTTTCGCTAATTTGAATAAGAAACCCGCAAATACTACACAGCCAAACGCTGTAGGCCTCTACCAAAAATTGAATAGATTTTTTGTTACGTTTGGTAAAGTTTTAATAAAATAAATAGATATTTGAGAACATTTGTATTATTCATACATTATTCCTCTATCCACGACGACACACACTATCAATATAAATAAAATATATTGTATAAATTGAGAATTGAACGGACTACCCTCCATCACAATCTTGAATATATTTCGATTCCGCCACAATAATACAAATGAATATACGAGTATAAAATTTAAAAACCGAAACGTAACCAATACACTCAAGTATTAGTTTCGTCCGTCGGTATACAACAAGCGTTAAACTACAAAAAAAAATCTTCATTAACTAACAGCCTTTAAACAAGATCAAACGTATTTTCATATAAAATTTCAACTTAAACAACCAATACTTGTTGGGGGGAGTTTAAATTAGTTGTAAAGTAGTGGTGGTAGACCGTCGGATCATGATCGCCCGACCGTCGTGGCCGCTATGGGTTTAATCTACCAAATCGATCCACCCAGTTTGAATGGGATAGCAGCTTGTATAAGTGCAGTGCTGGCTACTTGCTATTAAATGTATATTAAATCGGTGTAAAAAAATTTATTTGTTAATATTTTGTATGTTGATTAGATAGTGTGCGGCGTTGAGTACCGTCACTCGATACGGTATGACTCGAAAATTCACCGGAAAATTAAATTAAATGAAATAACCGGAAAATGATGAACGGAAATGTTTTAATGGGAAACGTTTCCCGGAACCTGGTTTCCTGGATTCATCTGCCTAATCTGCTAGGTATGAATAAGGCATGAAGCTAAAGAATATGTATTTGTGAAATATTTGGAAATGTTAACTTAACTTAAGCCGGCACCTCTTCGAAAACGTCTTCTTAGTAAGTTTACGCTATCCACTTTTATTAGAATATTCTATTTAAAAAATTGTGTAAGGACTTAGTGAAAAATCATGAAGTTTTAAACTTTTTTTTAATCACTTAAAGACACTTCCACTCAAAGGCCTATCTAGTGCAATGGAAAATTTACATATGTAAGGTTTCCTAAGGAGCGAACGTTAAAATGTTCTGCTTATATTAAAAAAAATGTTTTTATTTCATCTTCCAGACCTTATGTACTGAGCGGCGGCACTCAACACCGCAATGTCTTTCCAGAGAAAATGAAAACCAATAAAACTAATACATAACATAAAACATTTTCCAACTAGTTTGCATTAACCAGTGTAAACGGGCCGCATTCGATCATCGCAAGACGCTTTGAAGCTGGCTGGCTCGGTCCATGGCAATTATTTCGGTAGATTCATCCAAGCAATTATATAGCGCTCGAATTTAATCGGTATCGTATTAATTACTAGCCCCTAGCTTTGGACTTCGCTTGTTGTATATAAGAAAAAATATAATTTTCTCCTGATTATTAAATATTATTAGGAACACATGTATTTTGTTTTTTTATATATTGTATGTTTATACAATCATATCAATTATTCGATTTTGCGGTGTGACTCTCTCTGTTAATATTTATTTTTTCCTTATCTGATCACCTCATTGCGTGTTGTTAATGGGACCATAACACCGGTGACATTAAAATAAAATGTTATTACTGTATTTTAATTATAAGATATTTTATCAAACAAAATATCGTTATTTTAATATATTTTTTTGTTAGTATTAATATAGTTAGATTAAGTGATAAATTATATTTTTCTGAAAACATATCTACTGTGTATACTGAAAGAAGCTCTCTTTGTTTACAGCGAAAGGTTGAAATTATACAAATAATATTATATTTTCACGCTGTATACTACATATAGCAGTGTCAAGGTTCTCTATTTTCCGCCAGAATTCGATGACAATGCAAGTTGAGTAGCGTAACATAACGTCGATCGTAACAGGCCTAACCTTGTGCTACCAAAGCGGGATAGGGTAAATAATTCATTCCCTTGAGTGATGATCGAACCCAAAACCACCGCGTTCACAGTCAGACATTCCCTGTGTCCTCACAAACGAATCAATACAACTATTGAAACATTTATTCAATTAAATTTGAAATAATGATTGAACGAACCGTACATTGTTAACTACATGGACACTAATCCGATTAAAAATGGTATTATTAAAATTCATGTATGCATTTAAATCTTTATTGCTGTTTAAAACAATAAAACGGAGATATTAATTTCCATATATTTTTGATCGTTTATTTTTTTTAACTTTGCTTAAATAAATTACACGTACAATTAGGAATTTTACTCTATAAAATAATTATGTAGTAAAAAATAATAATTTTGGGAGAGGGGGGACCCCCGCCCCCTCTCCCAAAACACAAAAACACAAAAAAAATGGAAGCGGTCCCGTTGATATTCAATACTGTATGATGTCAAAAAACAGTAAAGATACAATATCTCTAAAAGGCCAGTGAGTAGAAAGGAAAAAAAATATATTAATAGATAATACATTAGATATACAAAAACTATAATATCAGGCAGATTGAAAATAAAAAAAATGTATGTGGTACCGATTTCTTTTAGTTAGTTAATTATGACGACTTTATCAAATTATATCTCAATTTTACATTATTAGGCATTTCTTTTAAAGAAATTACAATATTACATTTACATACCTGGATAGCATAGCATCATTCGCCCCGAAATGATTAGCTGCGAGTGCTGCCTCCAACACATTCTCTCTTCTAGGTTCTGATCGATTTAGTATAGAGCTGATAGAGAAACTGGTGTATGGGGCACTTCCTGTGGCCTTTTCTTCTTTATCCTTCTTTAAATCGTAGAATGGACTCTTTTGGTCTCGAGATGGTGAAGAGGTTATGTCAGGGCTACTCGCACCAGAAACAACATTGACCTCGATGTCGTTGTCTTGAGATGACACAGGGGAATCCATTTTGAATTTCAGCACATCGTTCTAGAACCTTGAAAAAAATAAAAATTGAATTTAGGTCGTAATTTCCAATAGTATTTTTTATTTTTATATAAATTTAATTAACTTTTGGCGTCAATTTGTTCTAAAACTGTATAGTTGACTTAAAACATACTTAATATATTATTAATTACTCTGCCCAAAACATAAGATAATACATACACCTCTCCTCACAATCACAACGTAAGTACAAATATTGATCCAAATCTACCTCAAACTCACATCCACAGTAATCAGCGATATATTTTCCACCTACACATCAACGGCGTCAATATCTCAATATGACACTAATCTGATCCCACAGAATTCTTGCAGGATCCATTAAAAACTCCCAAAGATTTCCACTAAATATCCATTTACTTATTCAGTACTGGGGACCAGGACCCTCTTAATATAATCTACGCCCGCGGGACATCCCAAATGGGGCTAAGAACAATAACGCACTTAAGATTTTGAATTATATATCAGTCAAACGTCTCGAGATGGCTACCCTATCGTTTATATTATATTGATCTTGCTTGTTTGTATTTCTGCTTTATATTCTTATTATTTTTCAAATCGGATAATAAAGTTGGTTGTTAGTATATACAATTTTGTGATTCTCTATAATCCTATTTCGTTATATTTTCAAGGAATTTGCTGTAGGTACAAATATGACATATTATTGATATCTACGAAGGTTTCGATATATTTTCACGGCTCCAATGCCGTAGCGATATGAATATTTTACAAATTCATACAAAAAGTACAATTTAAACATATTTTTGTATATTACTTTGAATTTATATATATCTTTCGTTTTTAATAGTACACAGAGAGATCATGCTCACTCTATCATTTCATTCCTAGCTCTCCTCACTTTTGTTACGTTTACGTACTTGATGCGCTAATAGCGTTCGTTCGTTGTATAACCAAAGTTAAGTCAAAGAAGCGTCTACCATTAAATACAAATATGGAACTAAATAAGACTTAGAAGCTAGAAGCAAACATAGCATTTCAAAATGGCGGCTATTGAAGATCAATAAAAATATTATCAAGTTCATTGCTAAATAGAATACTTTTAAGGAAAAATAATAATGTTGACAAAGGAAATAAAATGATAATATCTTAACAAATAAAGAGAAAGCATTTCTATTTTAAAGTAACATTCGTATCTTATGTAGTTGTTAAAAATAAACTCAAAAATATGTGATACTCGAGAGAATATTAGGCGGCGGAAAACTCGTATCGCTGTATAATAAGAAAGAAAACAAATGTCTATGATTTATGATAATGACAACGATTCTAGTCTGTGCTTTGAAATACAGATTTTATATGTACGTATTTATATATTTCATTATTGGTTTATTTATTTTCAAAGAGCAGAGTTGATTTCCGCTAGTTTTCTCGAAAATTCGGCGAAAAATGAGCAACAGAGTATATTAACACTAGATTCTTTCTGCCTTCTCGGATATTTTTTTTTTGTTTTATCAGGTGTATTTTGATATCTTTCTACTTAAAAAAAATGCTATTTATAGTATAATATGCCTGCATTATATGACCTATGGGAGAGTGATATCATACAAGAGGATAGGTTATCCAACAATGAAAAAGAAACTTAAAAGACAATTCTTGTAAGATATTGTGGCTTAATGATACATTTTTTTATTAATAGTTATTTATCGAACCCACAACCAACATATTCAGTAAAAAAGAGAGACTGTGCCAGGTGTATTACTGCTTAAGACGAAAGGAAATAAGATAAATAAAACAAAGATATGGTATTTACGAGTATAACATTTTTAAAAGAGTTTAAAAAAGAAGTGAATCCCGTAAATTCTATACCAAGATACCTGTCTTACCGCAAGAGAATTTACTCAGGAAGATGTTTCTCTTAAGATTAAGAATTTTAAAAGCCATTTACTTAACATTTGTGAGATATTTCGTCTTGTGTTCTTGATCTCTTTATGTTAAATACAGCAAATCCCACCCTTTTGGTAGAAATAATTAACGTGATGTAATATAGACTTCACGCTGTACTTCACACCGTGACTTCACCTACTGCCATCAGCCACAGAATGTTATCCACTTTTTTTAGCTTTACGCTGTATCCCGCACATTGCAGAATAGGCAAAGAGACGCTAGGTACCTAGTGTCCCCCACTTTGCGTCGATTTCTGGAAGCATTGAGCGGTAGAGCTCAATGCCGTGCTTTGACTGGATACCAAAGCGAATATATTAAATATGTAATATCCTCGATTGGGAATTGAACACAACCTATCACGGTTACAGTCGCACGCTTATGACCCTGCACGACAACTGGCCTGAATTCCGCCCAATATTAGAGACATTGCGTTTTAAATAGACATCAATGCCACACTTCATTACACAGAGTCAGAGTTAGAGGGAGAAAATGAGAGCCAAATCAACACGATGCCGATGTCAACTTGACAGCCAAGACCCACAATCATCACGTTATCGGCCACCCTGTACCGCTGTGCCACGACGTCTTCTAGATACATTATTTCTTTAAAAAAAACATCGATAAGCTCACAGCTTTAACAAATCGATGTAACTGTAAAAGGCAGTGTACTGTTGGTATATATATTAATGTAATAGGTATCTACAGTTGTAATTCATACCTACCGATGGCTAGTTGATACGCAACGCTATAATATCGGTTGGAGTGGCCTTTCAATGGGAATCGGCCGTTTGATTGCCACTTTTGGTATTTTAAACACGTGTTTGAATTTTCAATGGACGTTTTATTTATCTGTTGCAAAAATTTATCGATAGAGAAATGGTGCTTATCCGGGTATGTATGTATTACATACATACCCGTATTGCTTATAGTGACGCTCGTGGCGTAGTGCGATAGCGTACAGTTGTAAACAAGATTGTTATATCTTCGAAGGGATGATTATTATTATAATTATTTACATTTCTTCGTTCGCCGCATTAGACAAGACGCGACGTTACCCAACACGCAATGTCTCAAAAATTAGGCGGAAAATGGGGGATGGCTATACTAACTTAGTGTTAAAACGTAACACTAGGTTCGTATAGTCTGCACTGCTGAGGGCGTAGAGGAACTATGAAGCTTATTATAATGATTGCAAATAACTTAGAACTCTTATCTTTGTAAGAATAATATTTAGGAAACATTAACATTTTAAGCGTAGCGGGACTCATACCATTTTCGAACATTCCATTTTTTTTTTGACTCAATGTCACAATATTAAGAGAAGGTATTTTTTTACTTTTTTAGGTATTTTTTTTTTATATTTAATATAAACTTCGTTCTATTTCTCTATTAGTTCTATTAGATTATAGCAATTCACAATGATTTATTTATAAGCAATCAAATCAAGAGATAATTAACCAAATCATTTATAACAATTAATTGTTTATACAAACAAAATCACGGTTTAACCGACGAAATAAGATATGGTAAATCCTCATCACCCCAGGTGTGTGTGCTTTCGAGCGATAATGTAATCGATACTTTCTACATACAAATCGATTCTGACGCTCGATTACGTTTTTCGTCCTTTCTAATCGATTTTTTTATAATTTTTAATTTTGTGGCTTTTTCAAGTGTCAAAATATTTTTTTGTGTGGGAGAGTTATTTGTAATTTGATAGGTGAAGAACTATTTTTTAGTTAATTGGTTGCTTTTTATATCTATTGTTATAATATATACATTTCGTATTTAGATTTAAAAAAATGTTCCACAGATTACTATTTCAATAAAAAATGTAACATTTGCCGTATGTCAAGTTTTCGTCGTACAAAAAAGGATAATAAAGTGAAATTAAAACTCTTGAAACGATAACCATTTTATATATTGTATCGTGGAACGAGTAAAGGTTCTTATTTATATTATTTTTATATCGCACAGAGAACCAGACAACAGATATGATCTCCAAGAGGTTCGGGTTCAAATCTTTAAGTTTTCTTGAAAATATTTTAATTTTCAGAGGCGTCAGTCGTGGCACAGGAGCACAAGCGTGCGACTGTAAGCGCGACAGGTCGTTAAACAAAATATATAAAATTATATAACACATGGCCTTAAAAAATCGGAGGAAATCGGGAAACGGGTTTTTATAGGAACAGAATGTCTTAACACTAAGTTTCCAGGTCCTCTCTTCCTAACCTGCTATTTGCGGGAAATAGGGTAAAACTAAGAAAAAATATTAAAAATATTCAAAAATCTGACACACTTGGACGTTTTTAGTAATATTGCGTCATGTTCATGAAACACACGTATATCTACATAACAGATACTATTTATAAATTTTTTGGGACTTTTAAACAAAAAAATCTCAATGAGCAATTATCTGATTTTAATATAAGTTTACGGTATTAATAACCTATATTATGTAAACATAATGATATTCTCCATCTTTAAAATATCTTCAGTATATTTATTTATCCTTAAGCTTTTTTATAGCAGGTAAAATTTTAAGGGTATAACGTGTAGAGTGACGAAACTCAACTCTGCGCTCTGTCTTCCTTTCAGACAGAAGATAAGGAAATAATTGATTCCCCTTAGTGGAAATCTATCGCTGTGTCGTTGTACCGACGGCCTATTGGTATATTTACATTCTATTTAAAAGTAAAATTTTAAAAGGAAATTTCAATGTTAACCTTTTAAAGTCAAAGATTTTATGAGCTATTTGCATAACAAAGCAAGCTACTAACGTTTTAACTTTTCAATACTATTTTGTTTTTTTCATAAAGATAAGAAAAAATATAATATATCGAAAATTCAACAGTTTATTGTGGACACAAATCTGTTTTTATAAATATCGTTATATTGAGATAATTGTTATTTTTACTAGACTATTACATTACATTTACTTAGCACGCAGTGTCTCTAAATAAAAAAAATAAAAATTAAACAAAGATAAATCTTTTTTATCATTTATAAAAATCATATTTATCTTGTACTGCCCACTCAACGGAACCCAACTCCGCGTCTAGTCTAATACCACAACAAATAAATTTACCTAAAGAAAATGGAACCCACGACCATCAAAAGTGCGTCGTAACACACAAAATTCTTATTTTATTGGAATTTACATACAAAAACAATAAAAAACAAAGTCAGAGTTGAAAGCTAGTGAGTTAACAAGATTGCTCTAATGGCAGATGGCCACTTAGATAGTATCTAACTCGTAAAGTTTACAACGCCGCAACCCTTTGCATGCTAATTTTACCGCCTTCTACACTGTAATGTAATTCATTATAATATTGAGGAAATGTAAATTTATATATTATTTTTGAGGCCTCCGAGTCGTAGTGCGGCAGTCTGACTGTAAACGCAATGGTTGTGGGTTCGATTCCTATTTAAGGGTATGGATTATTTTTATACAAGCTCTGCAAGAATGCAGCGCACAGTTGCATTCCGTCAATAAACACGCAGTATCTTCAATTAGGGTAGAAAGTGGAGAACGGGTTGATTGACACTCTGCCTACCCTGCTGTGTGCGGGATACAGCGTGAAGCTGATTTAATTTATATGATTTTTTAGATTTCTCTTTTTGTGTAATATTATCACTTACCTTACTTTTACCGCACATTCTCCTTCGTATGTTTTCCATTCAACATAACATTAGGAAAGTGATTAGTGCTGGACTGGCGACGCTCGGAACGCCATAAATAAAGAACAACAATAATGTAGTTCAAGCGGGCGAAGCCGCTATCAGTTCGCTAGTGTTATAATAAAGTAATTTAAATTGACCCTGTAATTGTAGATACATAAACATAAGTACTCGAATTACAATTAGAAAAGCCTATATTACAGCAGCATCACAAATAGAGTAGACGAATTGATCCTAGTGTTAACACATACTAGTTCACACATTCCAGCCAATTGCATGCTGATCGGCGGAACTCAACACTGAAATTTCTTGTAATAGAGCGATAAAATAAAAATAATTTAAATATAATCATATCCCCAAATGGAATTCGAACCGACAACCAACGTATTTACAGTTAAAGCTGTCCCATTGCGACATGACGTTATACAATGTAATTTATATCATTTTACAATGTAACGGGTCAATGTTAAAAGTCCGTGTAATTAAGTCGACAGTGTTATGGTAATAAAGAGATTTAAAGGATTACTTTAGTTTTATTACTTTAATTTCCTTTCGATAGCCATTGGTGCAGCTAAAATATTCTCCATTCTACTTTCTATGCTCTCATTGTCGATTATTTTAATATGTAAAGTCAAATATTATTTTTAGTTTCCTATGTTTTTTAATTCTTAACCATATTAATCTATAAGTCAAATTCTTGGCTTTGTTTTATTTATTTACTAACTACCTTCTCTAGAATTTACTATGATATAATATAGTATATAGTACGATAAAAACATATGTAACGTTTTACCTTACAATAATTATCAATAAAATATAATATCTTTGAAACATTTGCAGGTGACTGTAAAATGGACTGGTTGCGGGTTCGATCCCCACTCGAGGATATGAAATATTTATTTAAATTTATATTTCCATTTCTTTGCTCCGGTGACAAGGCAAAGCGGGGCGTTGAGTCGCGCCATTCAATACGCAATGCCTCCAGAATTCGAAAAGTGGGGAACGGAGTGTCTTAACACTAGGTTCCCTCTGCCTGCCTTGCTGTGTGCGGGATACGGCTAATGCGAAGCTGATTTACTTTATATCAATAAAATACATTTGATACATTTACAAAACGATATATCACTTCCCTAAAAGAAGATCTATCCCTTACTAAAGTATTGGAGAATAACAAACAGACAAGCGCACATTATTTTTTATGAATGTAAAGTAAAAATCAAATAAATATAAATATTTTCAAACAACCACAGTCTATCAAAGGAAAATATCGTAACTAAAATTAATTTAAGGTTCATCAAAACAAAACGATATTAATTAATAAATGTATTCATATTAGTTAATTACACGAATAACGTATGTTTCAAGTGATAAGGGAGGAATGACAGTTCGAGGCCTAAGGGTATTTTTTAGGGGTGGTCCGGTGTCATACTAACTTTGGCCCGCGGGTAGGATAATTTTAAATATGTGTGTAAAAATGCCTATTAAAAATAGTTGTGTAACGCTGTAACGCGACGGTTGTGGGTTCGAACCCCAATCGAGTTAATTTTTTTTTATGGTAAAAGGACAAGGCAAACGAGCGTTCGGATCACCTGAAGGTAAGTGATCACCGCCGCCCACGACCCCGTGCAACACCAGAGGAGTTACAGGTGCGTTGCCGGCCTTTAAGGTGGAGGTAGACGCGCTTTTTGAAGGTACCCATATCATATCGACCT
>DWGR01002678.1:0-13285 GCA_018247715.1 Heliconius burneyi | reverse complement strand
TGAATCATACAGCTGTATTATGTACGTGATGCGTGATCCTTCATGGTAATGTCAGTGACTGCTTAATGGGGGTCTATCTTGATTGTATCGGTCTTTATATTTATAATGCATATAAACATGGGCAATTTAGCATATAATCTATTTTTAGTCTTTTTTTAATTAAGTATGTATTTTGAAGGATAGGCAGAAAGAGTGACTTCTCATCAGGGTAAGTTATTTCAGTATTCATGTTTTAATATACAATATTGTATTTTATTAACAAAATAATTTATAGGAATCATTATTATTATTCTGTTTTCGAGATTGTCTTTAAGTATTCTGTTGACATTGATTATGTTAAAAATAATATATGATTCAAATTATTGAACGTAGAGAAGTGGTTCAATAGATTTTTAATTCACACTTACTCCATACTTGTTCCCTAATGTATACTTAAAAATGTTGTCTTATGTGATGAAAGTTTCATACAAATTGGCTCAGGTATTTTTTAGAATTATAAAATGCACTCCACGTTAGAATGTGAATAAAGAAAATAATATAATAAATATATTCACGCTGTATCCCGTATGTAAGTGTTAAGACACTGTTCCTCATGTTCATTTATCCGAATGGAAATAAAACCTATATAAATAAATGCATTATTTATTAAAATTATCATGAATTTTATAAGCATAAAATACTAAATACTTTTATTTATATAAAAATACCTTAAGCAATAATAAAAAAATATTAAACATGGGTTTCTCTATTTTAAAAGAGGTACTCCACAGAATTAGATAAACTTTACGCTACTACGTAATAGATGTCGCTACTTGCGCCAGCGCGTGCGCAACCCGTAAGTTTTTCTTTTGTTTTTATGGTATTTTAATTAAAATTAACAAATATTTTACATTTGTATGTTATTTCGTATTTAAGTATTTAATTTAATAATTGTATTTTAGAAATACTTTGGAAATGATTCGAGAAAAATAGCATCTTCAATTTTAATTTTATATTATCTCATTCTTCGTAAAGTATACTAGTATAATTCCAATGACAGACATCCAGGCTGAGCAGCGTGAATTAGTGTGAAGACACTCCGTTTTCCGCATAATTTGAAGCATTGAGTATGGACACAGTAGCAATATAGATATAAAATTGATGATTTCAAATGTATTCAACGAAGCATTCACAATAAGTCGTTGAAAAAGTAATTGGCAATGACTATTTTAAAATACCCTCCGTATATATACAGCGCCATCATAGCTTAAGTAACTATATCTTTATATAACTGAGAAAGAAACCAAGTGAGTTACAATCAATTTTAACATTGAAGAAGTTAAATATGTGTTTTGCAGACAGACGACAAATAAAAAAAGGCTGTCTTTTTGAATTTAAGGAGTTATTATTATTTTTTATATAAACTCTTCCGTTACAACGTGACTGACAGACAACGTACAAACTACTGGACTTAGAAGGTTGAAATTTGGCATGTATGTAGATTGAAGAGTATAAAAAAGCTCCCATCCTGTACTTAGCAGAGTAAGGAGGTATGATATAATCTGGAAATCTTTTTTTTTTCCGCCGAACAGAAGAGATATAACACAAGTTTTTGCGGAATTCCTACGGGAACGGAAAAAAAGGGCATTTTCTATCTTTCTCTTCTAATGAAGTAACAAGCAATGAAAAATTTTATGATAAGACGCAGCATAAAGAGATTTCTTCAATTTAAACCAGTTGTAGCGGTTAGTAGGTTTATTCATACAAACTCCTCAGTTTTATAATATTGGAATCGACAAATACTTTCGACTTTTTTGACTTATGTCTGCACTACCCCATATAATTTGATTTTAATAGTAAGGAGCATGAAATATCGCGTTCGGTGGAATATATGTAGAGAATAAATTTTATAATAAGTGATCGCTGCGATGGCCGATAATTGAAGCCTTTGTGCAATCTTATAGCTTATGGTTTATTTTTAGATGTACATGTATGTACGTTTGTAGGTAGGTTTAAATAATGATATAATGTTTTAGTGGTATTATTATTATTATTAATTACTATTTAAAAGTAGCAGTACGCTTTTTATATCAGGATAAGCTGAGCGAACTTCGTGTGAAGAGCGGAGAGATTAAAATACATCAAAAATATCATATCATTTTCCCGAGAGAAGGTCGAAGCCTTCATCCTCGCCTTTAGGTAGCTACACTCAGTCGCCGTCTCATTTTGCCACAACGATCTTCTTTAAATATTTACTAACAGATACATATTATATGTGTATTTACATAATTTTGTTATATTTCTTGTATTGTGTGTGAAAAGTTTTACTCTTAGTTTGACAGCTTTTCATGCGTTCTCTGCTCTGGATAATAAATGAGCGTTACTTAAACAAAGGCAAGTAGTAACAACATAGTAAAATATCACTAGGCTAACCAGTTTCCTATAACTTACAGATTAATTTATATTAAATACACTACATTAAAAATTAAATATTATATTGGACGCTATTAAAATATACCGAAGCTTATATCATTGATGAGGTTATGGCTTAGTGGCACAGCAACTAACTGTAAACAAAAAGATTATGGGTTCCATTTCCAAGGTAAGATTTATTCTCATTACATTAACAACCGGAACCCGAAACCGGTCTATGCAGAACGGTGCATCTTAACACTAGGTCCCCTCTGCCTATCCTGGGATGCAGCGTGAACCTAACAATAAAACCTATCAATTATATCACGATCGCTACTAAAGAAAAAAATCCAATAATAATCTATTGTAAATTTACAAGTGAGAGATAAAAATATCATTAAAGTTGACTCATCCTGTTCGTAGACAATGCAAGCTCAGCCCACAAAATTTACACGCGTTAACATATGCAAATGGTAACTATACATCTTGAGGATGCTGTAGACGGAAGACAGCGACTACCAGATACGTTTAATTAACGCTCTAATCTCAGGAACCATTGGTTATCGAGGGGAGTATAGGCTATATTAATTGTTTTAGGCATTTGGATATGACAAAATTGTGTTGAGTGATCTAGTTACCAGAGCGAAAAAGGTAAAAATATAAAATATTTTATTTGGAAATCGAATTCACAACCTGTCATGTCTACTGACAGTCGCTTGTGCTCCTGTGCCACGACTGGTCTTCTATTATCTAATAAAACAAATATTATTCTTAAGCTTGCATATTTTTAGTTAACACGTTTATTGTATGTATTCAATTTTATGTGAAGAAAACATAGGGATCATAGGTTTAAGACATTATATTTCACGTTTTCCGCCCAATTTTCTAGACGTTGTATGTTGAGTGATGGAACTTAACGCTGAGCTTTGTCTTTCAGATGGGGAGAATATTAAATATTATTTAAATATCAATTGAGCCAAGAGACTAAAATACTCTGCTGTCCCTGCTATACTTATTCGAGAAATGGGTAAAATTAAAAAAAAAAACATTATTTTTTTATTAAATCTTAAGTCTACACTGCCCTTTGAAGATACAAACAGCGATGATCAGATCAGTTCAAGTCATTGTATGGTAAATACAAGCAGTTAAACGTATAAAAGTTATAAAGGGACCAGGAGGAAGTCGGGAACCCTTTCGTTAAATATAATTGTGAAAATGTAACATTTTTTCAATTCAAATATAATTGAAGAGTCGTTCAAATTGAAATCTGAGCTGAGTTAAGTTACATTTTATTCGAGATAGCTATAGATAGACCACGTATCGCCAATTCAAGACAAGATGAATACTAAAACTAAACATCGCACTTAGTTTTCATATGGAAGCTGGAAAATTAAATTAAGTTATTAATTCTATTTATATACATAATTTGATGAAAAGCAGCGCTGCCTGCAGTCAAATAAAAAAATAATGTTGTGTAATGTAAAATTAAACAGTATATAGCAGGATAGGCATAACTAGTCTAGTGTAATGACACTCCACTCTCCATTTTCAGCCGCGCTTTACCTCTACACTAGAGCGACTACTAAAAGAAATGATAATATTTAATACTAGCTGCCTGCCAGAGGCTTCGCCCGCTTGACCTACATTTAATTATTATTCATTTAATAAACAAAATTGACTGACAGTCATATTTTAATTTAATTTACTTGTACAGAAGCAGCCCTAAATGTTTTTTTTATTGCGGTAAGGATTTTTAATATTCTTTGTAAAATAATTGTAATGATTGCATATTACATGAAATACCCAAATCGAATCGAATAATCCAATATCGAAATCGAATCCAAAATAATTACTCGAATATCGAAAAGAAAATATTTAATTGAGAACCTCTTCTTTGTTTTGAAAGTCGGTTAAAAATACACATTTATCACAAACAAATAGAGGTTTATTTAAGTATAGAAATTTAAAAAAAATGTTTTTTATTAATCTTTTTAAGTATTCATCTATCCATTTCAGTCAAAAATACTAAATGTACAGACAAAATATTGTTACTGTTTTTTTGTATATATAGATTTCATTTGATCAAGCGAGAATCTGTCGTGACACCAGACACTCTGGTCTGGTGTCGACACCAGAACCTGTCGTGTCCACAGTCACACGCGTGTACTTCTGCTCCAACTGCCCTCAATTCATATAAGAAGTTAACCCAACATTTGAAGAATTCACGAAGACATGCAAAACAAAGGCAAACACCATAACACCATTATATTCTCGATATACTTAAAAATGCTGATGATTGACTTCCTCGAGCGTGGGCAGTCGGATTAAATTAACAAGATTAGATTGGGCTTAATGGCTGTGAGACGAGAGAGGCGTCGATCGTAATTAGTGACTCAGTATTGGTCACGAGATGGTGTATTTCCGTATATTGTAGCGATGACTTTAGAATATACGAGTATGTATGTTAAAATATATATTCATAATTAAAAGGCATTTGTGGGTTCAATTTCCACAAGGACAAGCGTGGAGTGTTCCGTCAATACTTGATGTCTCCAGAATTTGGTTAAAAGGAAAAAAGGAATGGAAGAATTAATGAAAATAGAATGTCTATATGTTGGATTCCCACTTTTCCTCTGCTAATCCTACTATGTGTTAGGTTAAAAAAAACACTAGTTCTTTTTCTGTCTCTCGCATTTATCGGGGTACGCGGAGAGAAGTATTGGCATTTTGAGTTCTTGCACTAAGACTTGGACAAGAATGGAGTATCCTAACACTAGGTTCCCTATGCTAAGACTGCTTTATACGTGATACAACGTAAAGCTACAAAAATATCTTAAAGAACAACATGCTTAAAAAAATATATCATTGAATTATAAGATCAATAGCAATTTAAGCACAAAGGCTCAACCACAACACACCTGCACACAATCTCAGACTTATCTCAAGACATTCACTCTAATCCTACGATTTCATTCATTCATCACCTCCCGTATAAAGGCGAGTACTTTCATTCAGCTCTTACAGATCATTTTTATAGATCATTTATAATATTTAAAAATCACTAAGAAAATCATTATGATACCAATCATCCTTGTATGGTGTGTAATTTGTCATACGCTAGATAAAGAATGAATGGGTGTATGACAAAAGTTTGTGTCGTATGGAGTCAAGTGGTGACTTCAAATAATTAAACATGATTTGTTTGTTTAGTGGTAGTATGAGGAATAATTTAGATGAAGCTGTAGAACCTATTGTAATTTTTGGAAATCAATTTTGATTTGAACTAAAACGCTATAATTAACTTGAAAAATAATTCAATGTAAGGTAAAAAACAGCTTTTTGCTATATTTATATCTGTCATCTAATTTTTGAGATCTAATGCGAGATAAACTATTGTTCTTTAGCGGCATGGTAGCTAGAGGGAACCTATTATAAAACAATCCGTTCTCATTAAGGATCTTCCGGAGGCATGGTAAATTGACTGATGGAACTAAACGCCTCGCCTTTCCTAGTGAAACAATTATTTATACAAAAATAAGCTTTATCTCACAAATGCTGCTGTACTACATTTCTTCTGTCAGAAGTAAGACCTCTTAAAGGATTAGAGGACATAATAAGTTCACAATACAGCTTATTTCCATTGATTTATACTCTTATATGCGAATAAAGACCGTACTCTATGAAAGCAGCTGGCGAGTCATCAAATGTACGTGTGATATATGACGTATGAATAAATCAAACAGTGTTATTGAAATATAGGAAATGGAAAATATAGGAATGAGAAATTAAAAATATCGTTATTCGGCGGATGGTGGCCAACAGCCCTGCTGTTCCAAATAGGAATAGAGTGTCTTACCACTAGGTTCCCAGGTTCCCAGAATACCTCGATAAAACCTCAAGGAAATTTAATATTTAATTCTTTTATTTCTTCACTCTGATAGGTTGCCTCTGCCTACTCTGATATATGCGGGATTCTATTTTCGCTTTTTTTTAAAAAGTACCTACTTCAGAAAAAAAGATTAATAAACTTAGCTCCACGCTGTATCCCTAGCGAGGTAGTCAGAGACAGCGGAGTGCCAAACGCTGCGGTCATATTCTTTCGCCTCGTCCATTGTCATCATCCTCTTCATACAAGCTCTAAGGGGAGGCCTCATGCTTTTAACGGGATCTTCCTCCAGTATGTTTGAAAACACAGTATATGTGTTTTTCAATGCGTAAGGTCAACCCAGGTCTTCTTCTACCTCTTTTACCGTTTGACGTGTTCAAACCAGCTTAGCACGTTCATCTTCATTCTAACAGTGACATCCTCGTTAGTACCTACCATTCTGTGTATTTCCTTATTGTGGATTCGATCAGCTAAGAGGACTTCCCAAATCTTACTAAGAGATAAGAAAAAAAAAATATATATTTTAAATATACACTTTGCCTCTAAGTTTTTCTCCTATAGAGGTAATTAAAGATGAATATAGAATAGATAAGTGCGTGTCATTGTTACCAGCACAATGGTATACTGAATCAAACCTGGCTTCAGTTAAAAATATCGCGATATTCTACTATAAGGAGGTAGGTTATGTAGGTATAATGTTAGGGCTGTGATCGCTTGGGGCTAAGTTAATTTTTGTTTTCTATATAAGTTATCTTTTTCATAGTGCAAGCCTCAGCCACTATTAAGAGGTTCTCTCTCTCTATAACGCTATGGGCACTCATGGTATATTATAGAGTTTCTCTTCCTCTTTCAGTAATTTGTTAAAAGGATCACGTTGGCTGTATGATTGCCTAGGTCTGCTGGCCTAGCTGCTGGATGTCGAGATTCAACAACGCATTTGTATTTTTGTGAGAAATATTTCTTTCCTTTACTGGAAATGAACCTACGATCATCATTGCTATATCGGTATGTACATATATATGTACACACATTTATATATATATATATATGTATATGTACATCCATACCGACTGTATCATAATGGCATCTATCTATAACTCACAATGTTATTTCCTATTTAGATACAATAGAGTACCTACATTAAAATCTATTAATACATAATATATTTGAAAAAACGAACAGTTTACGTTGAGTTTCGCCACTAAACATGTCAGAAATTGGGTGATATAGGGAATGGAGTGTTTTAGCACTAGGTTCCCTCTGCCTAATGCTATTTGCGGGATACAGCGTGAAAATAAAAAATAAATTCTTCTTTATCAAAATTATTATTTTGACAAACCTGAGTGCGTGGGTGTTACGCTCCGCTCTGAATGGAATCAAGACCATGTGTGGTGCATTGAATTATAGAATGTCCATGTAATATTGTAGTAATTGTAAGAAATACCTGACCTAAGGAGTTTAATGTTTATATTTTTTTATAATTTATCTCTAGGTATGTCCGTATTTTGTTTCATCGAGTTTTTAGATCACTGGTGAAGCTTAATTTTGTGTTTAACAGAATTGCATGTCAATTAACGGAATTCAACGCCGCACTTTGTCTTTACCTTGGAAATGAAAATAACCTATACATATAAAAAATGTAACTAATCGCTGTCTCATGTGCCTAAGATTTATAAGAAAACTTATTATTGGGGGCGCTTATTTTCATTAATATGATAATTTAACAACATGAACACAATTCAAATTATTAAATAAATAATTGTGTAGTTCAAGCGGGCGCTGCCACAGGTGGTTCTCTAGATTTTAAATAATCCCCAAATGAGAAACGTATCTGCAACGATCGCATCTATCGATAATTTGCACTGCACCACGACGGCAAAGTATTACAAATTTAGATATATCAAAATACCGAGATCTTATCAAAAATCTAATATTACCTATAGATAAGAACACAACCTCCATCAATATTTGACAGTTGCTAATTAATTTATAATTGAACACCTGCCCGTGACCTTATATATGTAGATTATTTATTTACGTCAACATTTTGGCCGTCGTAGCACAGTGGTTGACTGAACAAGACAGTTGTGGGTTCCAATCCCACTGGAGAATATAAAATATTTTTATTTTCGAGCTCTGCTAAAAAGACGATGCGAGCCGTTGAGTTCCGCTTCTTATACGCAATTCCGCCTAAATTTGGGTGTCTTAACACTAGTTTCTCTCTCTCAGGGTAGACACCCTGCTGTGTTCAGGATACAGCGTGAAGCTGATTTCATTTGTTTTTTTTAAGAAAAGTAAAGAAAGTTAAATAAAACAGATAA
This sequence comes from Heliconius burneyi, assembly GCA_018247715.1. Classification (NCBI taxonomy): domain Eukaryota; kingdom Metazoa; phylum Arthropoda; class Insecta; order Lepidoptera; family Nymphalidae; genus Heliconius; species Heliconius burneyi. The sequence goes on along the minus strand of DWGR01002678.1, from coordinate 4,687 downwards.
CATAGAAAAGTAAATAAATGAGCTTCACGCTGTATCCCACACAGCAGGGTAGGCAGTTGAACCCGCGGTTTGCCTCGACACCAGAAATGGAAATAGAAACGTAAATAAATATTTCACTTCCTCGATTGAGGTTCGAACCCAATCACACACTTGTGCCGTTGCGCCACGAGGGTCTCATGATTTATTTTTTTATTTATTCACAACATTATTCAACATTTTGCCCAATGTGGTACAGCAGCACAGCAACTGACTGACAAGACATTTGTAGGTTCGATTCGCGCTCAAAGATATGAAATATTTTTATTTTTTAAATTTATTATCAAAACAACAATTTATATCTTTTGTTTTTTTCCTGTGATAAAAAAGGTAATGTCGTCGCGTTCCGCTTCTCGAGACGCAACATATTGAAAGTTGGTTAAGAGCATGAAGTGAAAATAACTAAAAGATATTTAATTTAGTGTGGTTTGTTTGAAAACAAAGAAAGGTAAGAATTATCAAAGAGGCTATTATAAGTAAGTTTACATTTAATATTTATTATTTCTGGTTCTTTAAATAATAATAATATAATAATAACATATTAATTAATATTCACATTTATAATTTTTAATGTTTGTCGTTTTAATCTCCGTCATTAAAGTTTTCTGATATCTTGGCGACCACTAAATTATTCTTTCTAACATCGAGTTCAAGTATATTTCATTAAAAACTTAAAATAAGATGTTGCTGACAGTAAAATAAAATATTATCTATTTATATTGAATCAATTTTCGTATTACCACATACAGCAGGAAAAGGAACCTGGGAACCTAGTATTAAGATACCCCGTTGTCATTTAGACACTGCCGTTCCCCAAGTTCCGCCGAATTCTCTAGGCATTGTCGATTGGCGGAACTCAACCAGCACCCAACCAGAACGCAATACCTGTCTCCTTAACAGTCATACACTTATGGGCATAAGTACTACAAGTAGCTTCGCTATATCTAAATTATATATTTATAGACTTTTGACATTTAATCAGAATTTCCAGTTGAACGACAACACTAGTAAATGCTATAAATGTGTTGTTCCATCTCGACAAAGTTAGATTGGCTCGCATCGACTGACTGTCAGACAGATAACATAAAAATGTTTATATTATTTTGTAGAAGGAGAGTGGAGTGAATTATAAATTAGATTGAGATTTTCAGTTTAGTTGTTGATTATACTAAGGTACATAATATATTTAGGAGCATATAGGTTCATATCCTCAGCTGAAGATTTGAACCTATATAAGCAGCAGAAACCTGCCGTTTTTATTTTTCGTTATATGAATAGAAAATTTAAAAACAACTTTATTTATCGTGTTTCATAGAATATGCCATAGCATAGAAAATAAATTTGTTTTTGAATTTCTATTTTTTTTTTCAGCTTCACGCTGTATCTCGCTCACAGCAGGGCAGGCATGGGTAACTTAGTGTTAAGACACTTCGTTCCCCAATTTCCGGCGATTTTTAGAGGCGTATTGAGTGGCGGAACTCAACGTCGCCCTTTGCCTCCATATCAGAGCGAAAAAATGAAAATATAAATGTAAATAAATATTTCACTTTCTCGAGTGGGGATCGAACCCACAACCGTCGCGTTACAATCACACCCTTTTGCTGCTGCGCCACGATGACTATGGGAAAAAAACTATGGGAAAATCTGTTACTTTTCATACACAGGGAAAAATATTGATGTATAAATAAAATAGTGATACAGTTTTTATTTGAGATTGTGAATTTTTACAATTTTCTTTTTTATATTCATTTTCATTGTGAAGGTGTGAACGAAAAACAGGAATAAAAGGAATTTTCCGCAAAACAGAAGATATGAAAGGAATGTCAGACGAGTTCACTCCGCCTATTCTGCTACATGCAGCACGAAACTATAAGAAATTTTATATATGACAAAACAAAGTGTTATCTCACTATAAGTGTCCAAAAGCACAGTTTCTTTAATTCACAAACATTATTATAAGACAGACAAATAAAATCCGGAGACTAAATATTTCAAATATATTTATTTATACGTCTCGAACCTTCAGGATACAATCAAAAGTTTCGCCTGTTCTCCAATCAAACTTTTTTAAATGCCCCCGTTTCAACCCCACCCCCCATTTCATCCCCTTTCCGGTAATTCGTTCTATGCTATCGCGTTCCCGTCTCGCAATATAATACTTTTATTGGGATGTCACATAATTGGAAATTTTTGATGAATTTTTTTATTAGTACGTGGGTAATATCTATTCTTAGTTTATAGATCAAGTTTATTAAGCTTTACGTAATAGCAGTATAGGCAAAGGGCACCTAGTGCCAAGACACTCCGTTCCCCAAGTCCCAATACAATTTTTTAAAGACATTCCGTGTTGAGTGTCGAAATTTAACGACCGGCTTTGTCCTGTTACCAAAGCGACGAATCGAAAAACCTGAAACTGGAATCGAATTTACACTCGTCATGTTTATTCAGTAGCTGTGTCGCTGCGCCGCGACGGCCTCCAATGAACAAGTTTTTCTTATAATATTTTATAGAACTTACAAATTTAGGATTACAAAAATAACAAAATTGCATACAATAATTAATTATCAGCGAAAACGATTTTAATTCACTTTTCTTATTAAATCTCACGAACTACTGGTTCAAATTGAAAACTTAGTTGTATGTTAGATAGTCCATTTCTTGATGAAGGCTGTGTAGGCTATATTACTTTACGTTGGTTAGAGGCCAGTCGTGGTCCAGGAGCATAGAGTGTGCCTGTAAAATACTCAAGCTAATGCTACAACCTTACTACAATATCAAATTACTAAGCCTGTTTATTTTACTTGGCACCGACTTAAAAAATAATAAAATCTTTTTAAGATTATTATTTATTTTTAACAAAATCAAGGTATTATTGATTTATGTTAAGTAATTTTCCTGCTCTAGTAACAAAGCAAGACACGGCGTTGTGTTCCTCCTGGAGAAAGTGGAGGACGGAAAAGTCTTCACAGAAAGGAGGGTCTGAACACTAGATTCCCAGGTTCCCTCTGCCTACCCTGTTATGTGCTGGATATAGCATGAAGCTACACAACAAAATTAACTTATGTTTGACAATACATTACCAATATTGCAAAAATCTCCAGCAATAAAAGTAAATAACACAAACCATATTCACCATAAAAATTGACATTTCCAAAGAACAATACACATAAATACAAATGTACACAATAAATTCAATTCGTATACAAATTACTAAACGCGAAATCAGTATGCGAGGTAATAATCGTCACTTAGTACGTAAATGGTATTTTATAATGTGTGCCAAGTTAAAGGAAATGGCGTTTTAAAGATTGATTTTTGTCAGTATTTGACGGTAGTCACTACCGTTAATATTTAATAATTTCTTTATTTCACAATAGGTAAATTCGCCTGTTCCGGAGATAAGCCTGGACATACAGACAGATAATAACTTTAAAACTGTATGTTTTTGTTCTAGCATCCTGTAAATAAATATAAGCATTTGAAAAATAAAACGGCAAAGTCACAGACAGACAATTCAATAATTAGTGATTAATAAAAAATATTTTCGTTACTTACTTAAAATAGTGTTAGATCACTCTCTCTCTCTCTCTCTATCTTTATTCTTTATTTCGTCAGCATATAAATAATTATTCTTACAAATGCCGTAATCTCCCAATTTATACCGTAATCGTATTATAATGTCCACTTTGAATTACAATAATGGCTACTTTAATGCATGTCTTCTTCAGTCAAAGCCCTGGGTGTCCATATTTTTTGTCAATCCAGGACACAAAGACGTCCCGCGGTGACATCGAAAATACATGTTTTTTTTTCTACGCGACAACATTTATCTTGTATTTTTTTTATTTATATAGTAGCATGAATGTTTTATATTAAATAGGTATTTAATTTTATTGTTATGAATTGTAGTGAGTCAGTTGGCCTCATTCCGTTTGACTGAAAGCGGTGATCGTGGGTTCGATTTCAACTCAACAATGTTTATTCATAAAATATATATATACTCGTATATTTTTTCGAAAGTATCTAAAGTAGTTTCGAAGTTGACGTAAGATTTTGATATTTTAGGGCATCGTTAGAGAATACTTAGTTATATTACTTAAAATTTCAAAGAAAAGAAATCAGCTTCACACTGTAGCCCGCACACAGCAGGGTAGACAGAAGGAACCTAGTGGTGAGACACTTCGTTCCCCACTTTCTGGAGGCATTGGACATTCCGAATTCTGGAGGCATTGCGTTTTGAGTGGCAGAACTCAACGCTGCGCCTCGACACCAGAACAAAGAAATGGAAATATATAAACATAAATAAATATTTCACTTCCTCGTCCACAACCCGTCACACCCTTGTGCCGCTGTGCCACGACGGCCTCGTATGTTACTTATAAATGATAAAAGTTTAAAACATACATTTCATTTTAATTCGAGGAGATACCTAACATTGTCAAGGACTAGGGATTCCATATATTAAATTTAAATATTCCCTCGAATGAGTTTCAAATCCACGACCACCGCATAAACTAACACATCGGGTCATATGTTATTAAATAGTTAGACGGTTACTCATTAATTTATCTGTCATTAAACGTCAACATCTCAACAGATTATAGCAAAAAGGAGTGTCAAATTGACATACAGATAACATATATCAGGAATA